>BRDA01054572.1:1080-17562 GCA_036984385.1 Crenuchus spilurus | reverse complement strand
GAGGCTAAATATAATTAATATTAGTGAGTGAGGGAACGAGCGGTAGATTAATTAATGAGCAGCTATGAGTGTTTGATGGTGTATTTAATTCTGGGTAAACAGTTTCAGTAATGTGTAGCATATTGTAGTACAATAATGTAAATATTCAATTTTCTCATTATCACTATTATTTCTCACTTATTTTTAGTCCATTCACTATGGACACACACACACACACACACACACACAACCTCTGATAGATACATAGATAAGCTGTAGTAAATATATATTTATCTGTTTCTGTGACATCACAAAAACAGTAAAATAAGCACAGGTAGTTTTGCTGTTTAGTTTTTATATATGGACTGTGTACACTGGAAAGTGAAAGATACACTTTGAAACTTTTGCAATGTTTATAAACTACACAAAACTCCATTATTATAAGAATTTTATGTCGTCTATGATATGGACTCTTTAAGCTCTTTGAAACCATTGTTGTGGGGGGAGGGGGTATTTTTGAAATGTGTTGTCAATAGACCTCATTTACATAAAATTATACCTAGAATTATATATACATGATTATAAAATTACTGCTTAAAGTTATAACGTTATTATAAAGTTACTGCTTTCTGATTGGCTGTTTGTGGTGAATTCTGGGCACAAGAACATAAAAAAATTTGTAGGCATGTGGAAAGTGTTTGAGAGCGCACACATGCTCCACTAAACGTAACAAAAAAAATCAGTAAGTGCTGCGTGAATTGCGCTTTCGCACTTAACAAGTGTGCTTTTGCCTTTTGGCAGTGGACCAGATTGAGTGACGGAGGGGCCGGCCAATCACAAGTTAGCAACAAACGGCAGAGCCAACTGATGAGCTTGTCAGCGCTCTAAAGGGAAACAGGCTTCAGCTTGAGCGGCCTGTTTTCCGCTGGGTCCTAGTGCTTGACACATCTCCGATCAATATAGTGTAACATTGTTTTTGGACAGGAAAAACTGCAGGGGGCCAAAACTGCCTCTTGAAAAAGTGCAGGGGACACTGTTTAGGATTGAGCCCATGCAGTTATAATAATTCGTCTGACATTTTAGCTCTCGTAATTTATATGTGTAATAATTCTGCTTTCTTCATCTTCCAGCTGCTTTCATAAACAATGGCTGATTTGCTGAGAGCCTTTAAATCTAATTACACATACATGCCGTTTAGTAGACAAGCTGACCCCTGTATGACTTTGTGTCAGGCTCTATAGACAGACTTGAATGTAGATGAAGGTTATGAAGTCAGTCCTTCTGCAGGAGCCCCTCTGTGATTTCATTTCTGAATGTCAGTCAGTGTTTTTCTCCACACACTGAATTGTTACTTTTTTGTTTCTAACTCAACACTTGTGTAATCATTTTAGTCTCATCTGGACACGTCTCTGTGATATTCCAGCAAGATGTCTCCTCACATTGGACTTTTGACTGTTTCTACTTACCATATGTGTTCTCCTAGTGCTTGTTTCCTCCAGAGAACCTCCTCTGGAGAACAATATCCAGGTTCATAGAAAATACAGCTCATGAGGAAGTCACTCATCCTGCAGTCATTTCATTTCAATTCAAGTTTGAGCGTTTTATCACGTTTTATCACGTTTTATCACGTTTTATTATGTTTTATCACTGAAGATGTGCACAACACTTCATTACAAATGTCCTGATATACTAATCCAATCCAACAGGGCCTTAGATGGAAAATTATGGATGGGAATTAAATAGATGGGAATTACTCAGAGAAGCATATGGAGATGGTGGTGGTCTTGTGAATATGAATTGTGCATCCCACATTGTTGAATGGATGATGTGCCCAGTTTGTGCCCTCAGGGTGGACAGGTATGGCTTATCCTCATCTCAGACCCATAATATATTTCTGGTGAAGGTCTCCACCTCATGAAAGGATGCTTTCTCAAAATGTCAGACTTTTACTGGTGTAGCTACTGTTGTTTTTTCTTTCTCCCCTCTTGAGAACCTTTGTTTCCTTTGACTTTACAATGTTTCAATTCACTTGAAAGTGGCAAAACACTAGCTCAAGGATCCTTATTTGGGCATCTGTTCATGCTGCTGGAGATCTCCAGCATAACCAATGAATGTTTACTTTACGTATGTGCTCAGTTTTTTAGATAAATCTCATGTCTGTCAGTGCTGTTGACAGTCTTAAGGTCAGGAACTTCCAATCTGGGGAAGCTGGAACTGTGATATCTTACCATAGGGAAACCTTGTAGAGATGATGAAGAGGTGTTAATTGAAACCAGACACGTTTGTGAATGCGACAGTGTGTGCATTGTGAGAAAGTGTGGCTTGATTTGTATTTTGGCTGCTCGTCTTCACTGTGGAATATTCCTGTTCCAGTGGAGAGAATTCAAATGGAAAGGCTTGACGTGAAAGGCATTTGAATGATGTGAGTGTACTGGATACTCTGGGGAGTTTTCTAGGCTATTCCCACTTCTCCCACATGTCTGAATTCCTTGACAGGCGCTAGTTTTCAGTAGACACAATGTCTGGTGATGTATGGCATCACTTGTTGAGATATTTAGACGTTAAAAACCTTTTAGAAGTAAATATGTGGCCACAATGACAAAATATAGCTATTCAGTTGTCAACAATTATTGCCTTTATGTTTGAGCATATTTATGAACATAGTGTAAATGCATTAATTGTTAATAATTGGACAGTTATAAATGTATGCAACTATGTGTGAAAAAGGTTGGTGATGTGTATATGGTTTGGAATTAACTCTGCCCGGGATGTCACAAATACCATGTGATGGAGTTTGCTGCATGTATACATTAGTGAGCACACCAGTCAGTTGTAGCAGAGTGCAGAATAATCAACATGGGTAAAGAATGTTATTTGACTATCAAAAAAGCTTGAAAATAGGATACTGGGTGAAGGGTGGTAGCATCTCACAAACCAGAAACTTTGTGGGATGTTCTAGAGCTGCCATAGTGAAGATGTAGAGTTTGTAGACTTCTTTTACATCCCAACAGCATAACAGTGGTATTCTAGAGGCCACTGATGCCAGAGGGAAGCTGTAACTCCAGCGAGTGGTACAGAGCCACAGTGGACCAGTTAACCTCTATAATGAACATAGAAGTAATGAGGTAAACAATAAAAAACTAAATAATGATGTGATTTCATACAGTTAGCATCTACAAGTGATTGTAATAATGATTTGGTACAAAAGTATCAACAAAAAGCTGAGTCTTTGAGCAAGGATGGGCAGAGTATCTTTAGTTTATCCAAAAATGTGCATGCAAATTATTGAAATGTTTATAGACAATGTTCTACAATGAAAGACTGGAATGGATTGGCATATTTCTTTTTCTACAGTGCATAATAGAATTAAACAATTCAAGGAATCTGGAGGAATTGCAGTGTATAAAGGGCAAGAATGCAAGCTTAAGCTGACATTGTGTGGAGAATTCTGAAATGAAAAATGTACTGTTGACACTTTATGATGTGTTTGCAGTTTGAATTTGATAAAATAACACCTGACACACTTCATCACTATGTATCTTTTTTGCCAAAACAGCTTTAAGTACTGAGAAGGATGGCGACATTACAAAGTGGTCATTACTTAACGTTTTTGGAGTGAGTTGCAGGTCTGAAAGGCAGGAATGGATGTATATTAACAAATGAAATTGGACACACAAAACATTAAATATATTGGATTCATTCTATCTGCAAGTCAAAGTAAATAAAGCATTTTTATTTGCATTTTCCTTAGGGTGCCAACTTTTTTAGGGTTGTAAAATAAGCAGAGATTCAAGACAGAATTTTGGATGGTAGTTGATGTTAATGATCAGTGAGGCTTTGTTTATATGCTGTGATGCCTTGAATCAGTCACATTTTTGTGGTATTCAAAAACAACAAAAAGAGCCCAAGACTCCCGAGGGTTAAAGGACAGATTATGTTAAGATGTAGAAATCTGGTTCAAGCAGCTTCACATAAAATGTGTATCAGGAGTTTCTCATTACTGCTTATCATGCTTTAAAATATTCTTTTGTCTTTAAATATTCTGACACAATACCCTGTGAAGTGTGATTAAAATGACACCTGCACCCTTTTAGTGGACCACGGGTACAGTCACATTTCATTTTCAGGCATAATTTAATAAGAGCTTAAAGAGCCCTGGTTGGAAATGAGCTTACATGTGGATCAAAAGCCCTTTGAGATCCATTGGTCTTGCCTAATTAGCACCTGTCTGTTAAGAAGAAGACTCGGAAATCCCAAAACACGGAAGAAATAACCAAATCCGTCACTTTCTATTCTCCAGATTAAGTGGATTAATATCTCTTTAGTTTGTCTTCCAGAGAATCCATAAGCCGTTGAGGGTTTGATAGGTCTTTTCAGTATGATAATGGAACATATTCTGTAATCCTGTACCGGTGGTGTAACTCTGACAGTGTAAGTAGTCGTGTTACAGAATGTCTACAGAGTGTCCAAAGCTCTACTTAAGTCATCATCAAATTTTTTACGGGCGACATAACATAATGTTTATACATCACATGCTGATGTCAGTCAGCTTAAATCGGAATGGTGGTAGAACAGGGTGTCCAACCCTGGTCTTAGAGATTTACCACCATGCACATTTTAGTCCCAAATTTAATCTAACACACCTGATCCAGGTAATGAAGACCTTCAGGGACATCTGGATATTAGAGTCAGGTGTGCAGAACCAGGATTGGGCTTCCGTGGTATAATGTAAGCCTGGTTGACTATCTTTATTCACTGGGGAAATTCCTGTAGACTATTTATTGTCACCAACAAGCATTGAAGTTTTCATTGGTACATCCTAAACATTTACATTTAGTGCTGAATACCTTAGCTCTTCTGGTTATTTAACCGTTGACTGCTGTGCTATTCTAGTAAACAGGTCATTAAGATGTGAGGATAGCAACCATGGGGGAGAGGTTGGCTTAGGGCACCCACATGCCTAGCACCGGTACTACCTAGTCCAGTAGACTAAATCAGACTCAAACAGATTTGATGATTGAAAACTGGTGCTACCAAAATTGGTCCACACTCAAGTCCAAGACTGTACATAAAAAAGCCTAAGCAGTGTTGCCATATCTGCCTAGATTTAAATTGTCCATAAGCTGGTTACATTTTGACTTTCCTGGAATTTTCTTGTCATATTTCCTTACAGATAACTTTTTGCTTAGTCATCTCCTTTATGTATGGAAATCCATATTTGGAGAGTCTCTTTCTCTTTCTCTCTCTCTACCATTTACTCTCTCCACCCACCACAAAAATTATGTTCCTTTCACTAAAAGAGCCTACTGCCAAGTTCTGTGATGAGAAAACGAATTTCCCCTTGGCGAAAAAGCGATTTCCCCCGTGCAGGGGAGGATCACAGGGGTAGTACATCTCTCGGTGCCTGAGTGGTGAGGCGTTGATCAAACGGCTCAGGTTCCGGGCTCCACGTCAGGCCCTGACTCAGGAAACGTAGATGGAATGGAGGAGGATGAGAGTGAGCTTCTTTTTCCTTCCTCTCTTCCTTCGTTGTTCTTTTGTGTTTCATTTAATCTCCTCTCTCTGTCTGTATCTCTCTCTCTCTCTCTCTCTCTCTCTCTCTCTCTCTCTCTCTCTGTATGAAGCCAGATGGGTCTGGGCATGAAGGAAGGTGGTGCACATCAAAGTCCATCTCCCTACGCTCTCGCACTTGCTTTCTCTCAAAAGAGTAGGAGCGGATGAATGCAGCAACTTTACACTAGGTTCAGCTACAAGGTAGCTAGGTTCAGATTGAAAGGTTCTGTAAAGGAAACATGAGCCTGGGAGATAGAGGAGGCCAAAAGGCCTGTTTTAATAAACAAACAAAAAAGAAAGGTTCTGCACAGATTAATGTGTGTTGATTACTGTGATGCCCATTTTATGTCTGCTAGTGTGTCTGCCCATGACCATCTGCAATCAATTCAAAATGCCGCTGCAAATGGTCTCATATTACACCTATATATTAAAATTACTTCATTGGCTTCCCATTAAATATAGAATCCAGTTTAAGATCCTAACTATAATTTACAGAGCGTTGCATGGCCAGGCCTTTAAATATATCATTGAGCTATTGCATCCTTATACTACAGCTCGTTTGCTAAAGTCAGACCCTTAAAGACGCACTGTGATCAAGTTTTGAAGTTATTACACCCAGGTTGTGGATTGCCCTGCCTCCTAATTTAACGTTCACACAATCAGATTACCTTTTTTTTTAAAAAAAAAAACAGCTCAAAACATACAGTATCTTTTCAAGCCAGCACAAAGCTAAAATGTAGTTTTATTTGCTTTTAAAGTTCTATATATATTATTTACTTATTTATTTTTGTTCTAAACTTCTTTGAATTTGTTCTACTCTTTTTATCCTGTGAAAGTGCGGTATAAATAAACTTAAAAAAAAAAAGTTTTGTTTTTTTACAGCACTTAGGGTACATTAATGTATCATAAAAAATCCAGGAGAAAGGTGCATCTTTTAACTGAACTTTATTTAACAGTAAAATAAATGTAAAAGTCTGGAGTCAGAACAGGGTGAGTGGAATCAATACAACTACAAATACATTTATAACAACACTATCAAATACAGTTAAACACAAACTTAAATGGGCCTAAAATGTAACCTTGAGGAACACCATCCCAGTGATAGGAAAGGTACTGACCATATGATGGACCAGTGCCTTTTTTTCTAAAGAGTGTAGCTTTGGGGGAAGAGGCTTGGTACAAGAAGTTGAAGAAATGTAAAGTTTAATGTACACTCCTTTAATATTTTTCTCTAATAAAGAATTATAGAATATTTGAAAAACTCTATATAGTTTGTTATTGATCAGTTGATCCATTTTTATTGTCTTTCTCTGTCTAATACTCAGATTCTTCTGAGATTACTGTATATGATTATTAATATAGTGGAAAATGACACATGCTTCCTGATTTGTTTACTTTGTCAGCTTTAAAAGTGAACTGTACAACATACTCCAGCACTTACATGTCTAGCACTTACACTTACAGGTGAATTGTATTCAGATGAAGAGCGGTTGACCAGATGACTATCATGTTCCATTTGTAGGAACTGTTTTTCAGAGAGCCTTTACACATGATTTTACTATTACCATGCATATGAGGTGTTTTTTGGGGATCTGGATGTGTGGAGTGTAGTCTAAAGATGCTCAGCCTCTGGAGGTGCTTCAGGGCTTCAGCACTTCACTGCTTCTTCTCTGAGATGAGAGCACTGCATCAGACTTAATTGCAAGAAAAATGCTCTGAAAGGATGCTTGAACTGCAGTGCTGGTCCATGTGAATCCTGATGGAAAGGAGCTTTTAAGAGCTTTGTGTTTATCACATTTTTATATTTTATCCCAAGTGTTAAATCTTATTCCAGATGACCCTTCCTGCTTTGAGGTACTTTATGAATACTCAAGTGCAATATTCCAAGAATGTATTACATGTTAAAAATAAAAGCAGTGACTGTATGACTGCTCCAATTTTCATGATAATAATTTAAATGACATTAAACACCCTTCCTGACTTGAAGTGATAAACATGTACTGGACATGTGTACTCAAAAGCCAGGATTTGGAATGGTTCATCCTAATGTCAATCAATCAATCAATGTTTGGAGTTCAAATTTTGCTTCTTTACATGCTAACTAATATAACTTAGTAGTCACCCAGTCATTTCTGTAAAAAAAAATATCACCAGAACTTCTCTGAACCCAGTCAAATCTCATTTGTATCTTAATGAAGGTCTCCCAGACTAGTGGATGTGGTTTAAGACACAGAAACACATATTATGAACTAAAAAAAATTAATAAAACCTTCCACTACAGATATGAGGGTGAGTCAAAAATGATCTGCACTTTAGTTATGTTATAACTTCTGTTTTCTTTCTATACTAGATCATTGTTTACACAATAACTGCTGTGTAAGTTGTAATGTGTTACGTCACTTCATTTATGACTGCAGTGCAAAAAAAATGGCCGCCCCATTTATGACTTGCATGAAAGAAGAGCACAATGCAGTGACTTGTTGCAGATGCATTTGGACATCTGCAAATAAAATTTGGAGTGATACCGTAAGGAAGGTGAAAATGAAAAATCATTACTGGTGATGAGACAGATTCATTGCTATGGGCCTGAGAGTAAACAGTATGAAATGGAAACATCCTCAATTACTGATAAAGAAATAGTTCAAAGTCAAACATCAGCTGGAAAATGATTGCTTATAATGTTCTGAGTCCCCTGAAAGAAGCCATAATAGGACAGAAATTCCTGTGTGATGAAGAGGTGAAGACAGAGGTGCATTCATGGCTCACAGCTCAGCCAAAAACATTCTTTAATGAGGGAATATGAAAGCATGTTGACCAGAGTGTCTACAGCCAGAGTGTGGATAGTTTTTGACTCATCCTTGGCTATTAGAAGACTGAACCTGGATCAGATTTCACACTCACTAAAACTGATTCTAGCAGCACTTACTGCACTAAGATGGAGGATGCAACATTGATCAGCACAAATTTCTCTTATTTTTTTAAAGAATCGTTTTTAGTGATGTGCAATAAATATGGATGAATATGATTCAAGGCCAGTCGGCTACAAGCCCTGTTTTTCTATGGAGATTGTACAAGCTGTGTGTCAGTAATGGGTACACCTTAAAGTAAATATCACACAGCTTTTGCTTATGACCAGCACAATAAAAATCTATTTACACTTGTTTTTTTAAGGTGTTTTATGTCCAGATAATGTCTAGATAAGATTTATCCACTTTATATTTAACCCTGGCCAATTAAATGTGTCATTAACCTAACAGAAATCCAATTTCCATCAGTGCTGATTTAAGCGCATTACCTGCAAAGCCAAGAAATTCTCTTCTGCACTCTCCTGAGATGGTGCTGGGCACCACATAAATTTTGTTCCGCTATGAATTTTATAAGAGCTAAAAGGAGAGCGCGGCTCTGGTTTTTTATGGTGCTTACGGTGTAAAATGCACGGCCGCATGTGGCCTTTTTCCGTCAGTGATTAATTTTCACTAACAAAGTAGTTCCCTTTGGATGGTGTGAAGATTATGTTTGTCTCGAGGATCCATTTACACTCGACCCAGCTGTATCTCCAGTGCATCTGAAAACGCCTCCTCAGGTGATTGAGCAATTGGAAAGCAATCAGTCTCCACTGTGGCTTAGTCGCATTTAGTCTTGACTGATCTGCTGTCTGATCCAGGCTTGAAGAGACTCGGTGTAAATAGCCTCATAAACACTGACCCAAACTAATGCTTCTATTTCACATTCTATAATACAGTAAATGGGGAATGGCCAGAGGACCTGGAAATAAGCAGAGCTGCACTGTTTACAACACAGAATAACTCATTTAGCAGAGGAACTGGGATATTACATACAGAAGATGAGCGTCTGATAGAAATGGAAAATTATAGAAAATACTTTTTTGTTGAGAGAAGGAATGTATAAAGAAAGAAAGTTTAAATATTCTGTACGTAATTTAGATTCCCCCCCCCCCCCAGAACTGTAGATAGATCATATTTATTATTTATATTTATTAATCCCAGAGAGGAAGTCGGTACAAGTACAGTAACAGCAAAAACAAGCATTATGCAAAATTAAAAGGAAAGATATAAAACAGTACAACTAATGTTTTAACTTATTACATCACTAACCTGCAGTAATAAGTAAGTGGCCTAAATATTATGCAGTTTATAGTCCAGTAATGTACTGTTCTTCCAGTGAATCATCTAAGAAACAAGACTAGATCCCTAAACACCAGACATGGAATGTGGAAGCCAAACCTCCACAAGGCAAGTGACTGTAGACTGTACATAAACCCTTGAAAGCATCAATACATCCAAAATTCTGCTGCCAGAGTCCTGATGCGCACAAATAAATCAACTCATATCAGCCCTGTTTTGCACCAACTACACTGGCTCACTGCAGAATCCACTACAAACTTCTACTGTTGACCTTCAAGGCCTTACATGACTCCTACTTATCTGTCTCAGCTTCTACATCCTTATGTCCCTTCACGCCAGTCTGGTCTGCTGGCAGTTCACTGCTTCAGGCTGTCCTCTATTGGTCACAGCTCCTTTAGTGTGGTGGTTCCATCTCTCTGGAACTCTTTACATTCCTGAATTTGCTCCACCACCTCTCTATATTTTCAAGTCTTGGGTAAAAATGTAAAAAAAAAAAAAATCTGAATATTTTCATTTTGTTTAAATGTTTTTATTATTTATTTAGTTATTTAATGTCCCTGATGGTAAAGCATCATAATTATTATAAAATAAAATAAAATAATAATAATAATAATAATAATAATAATAATAATAATAATAATAATATTTTATTTTATTTTATAATAATAACAATAATAATAATAATAATAATAATAATAATAATAATAATAATAATAATAATAATATTTTATTTTATTTTATTTTATTTTATAATAATAACAATAATAATAATAATAATAATAATAATAATAATAATAATAATAATAATAATAATAATTATTATTATTATTACTACACTGTAAGGAATAGTAATCAATTTGCATATATTAGTAGATGCAATTTGAAGATGCATTATGTAATGATAGATGCATCATATATTAATAGATGTGCAGTATGTATGTATGTGTATACCTGAATAGACAAAGTGGCAGTGCATAGTGGTATGAATGGAGACATGAGCTTGTCCTGTTAGTAACTCAGTATACAATACTATCCCTGCACAGTGAAGAGGTGTTGTACCATGTGATCGCTGTTGGTATCTCCTGAAACATTCCTTGCTTCAGCAGAGCTGAATGAGTCAGTTGCTGAATATACATCCAAATGTACACCCAAGCCTGGACTTTTTCTTTTAACAATGGTACAAAAAAGCGTCCTCTGGTACTTAACTGTACCATGCAAGCATTGTGTCATACAGGCCCATGAAATAAAGTTCCTTAGGCTTTGAAAGAGGAATATAGTGAGAAGCAGAAAAAGTATCTGAGGTTATCGGGGTGTTTCTAATGAGATTGGAAAGTCTCTGTAGTTCTCGGGAAGGTTGCGAGTTCAAAGCACCTGCAATATGAACTGGAGGCCGAGCCCGCGTTGGTAATCCACTTCCTTCACTCAACTGATGTCATTATTGCGCACTTTCCATCGTTGTGCCTGATGGTCTTTTAGCCAGGCTGCTTTCATCTCCAGTGAAAGTGCATAAAAGGGAAAAAAGGTTTGGTCTCTTATTCTATTTCCTGTATAGTCTTTCTTTTTTCTGATTTGACCTCTTCGGTTCAGGTTCTAGATAACTGAGTGATCGCATGCGAACATGCTCTTAATTGTGGACACAGTTTAGCAGCAAAACATTCTTATGTTTTATTTGTTTTCTGGTCTCGGAGCTTTTGAATTTGTGCAGCAGAGGGGTGTTTATTCTTCATTTGCGCTTACGTTACCGCCTCCCGAGACACTCTTCACACAGACCAAAGAGTAAAATTGTGTTTTATTGAATTCTGTGCCATTTCTAACAATGCTATTGTGTCAGCAGTTACTCATTAAATACAGCTGACTGGTTTATTGTGTTTGTAACAACGAACAAACAACTGAGGCTACTTAACGTGAATTATGCCCAGAACATCATGTAATTCAGTCAACAGAACGTTTAACAATACCAGACTCCGGTTCTTCTGCTAACGTATGGAAAATGCTGCCCACTCTGCACCAGGTTATTGCCGACATGGTATAAAATGCCAAAATGTATACTAATGTATATTAGTATGTTTGCATTACAGTGACCAAAACTGGGCCTGGCAAACTTGGAAACACTTGGTTACAACCTGGTTACATGTGGATAGAGCTTATTATACAGGGTGTCTCAAAACTATGTATGTAACCTGAAAACACTGACCCACTGATGATTTAACAGCGAAGGGCTTAAAGGAATATGGGTTCACTCATCTTGTCCTCATCCCGCTGATGTATTCAATCAGCTCTGGTAAATAGCTTTTATTCTCTTTGGAATTAATTTACATTTAGAGTTCATTTGTTGATGCTGCACCAATGATCACTTCATAATGGGGTGCTGTCCCTCAACAACCTGCCTCAAGGGCATAAATAATGTTACAATGACTTGAAAGTCCAGCTAAACTGGTTTACACAGTGACGGAAAAAGTTCTGATCCAGTGACAGGAAAGGTACTGACAAGTGACAGGAAAGGTACTGACCCAGTAATGAGACAGGTACTGACCCAGTGACAGGAAAGGTACTGACCCAGTGACAATAAAGATACTGAGCTAGTGACAGGAAAGATACTGACCCAGTGACAATAAAGATGCTGACTCAGTGACAATAAAGATGCTGACTCAGTGACAATAAAGATACTGACTCAGTGACAATAAACATACTGAGCTAGTGACAGGAAAGATACTGACCCAGTGACAGGAAAGATACTGACCCAGTGACAATAAAGATACTGACTCAGTGACAGGAAAGATGCTGACTCAGTGACAGGAAAGATACTGACCCATTGACAATAAAGATACTGAGCTAGTGACAGGAAAGATGCTGACTCAGTGACAGGAAAGATACTGACCCATTGACAATAAAGATACTGAGCTAGTGACAGGAAAGATGCTGACTCAGTGACAGGAAAGATACTGACCCAGTGACAATAAAGATACTGACTCAGTGACAGGAAAGATGCTGACTCAGTGACAGGAAAGATACTGACCCATTGACAATAAAGATACTGAGCTAGTGACAGGAAAGATGCTGACTCAGTGACAGGAAAGATACTGACCCAGTGACAATAAAGATACTGACTCAGTGACAGGAAAGATACTGACCCATTGACAATAAAGATACCGACTCAGTGACAGGAAAGATACTGACCCAGTGCCAATAAAAATACTGACCCATTGACAATAAAGATACTGACTCAGTATCTGACCCAGTGACAGGAAAGGTACTGACAAGTGACAGGAAAGGTACTGACCCAATAATGAGACAGGTACTGACCCATTGACAATAAAGATACTGAGCTAGTGACAGGAAAGATACTGACCCAGTGACAGGAAAGGTACTGACCCAGTAATGAGACAGGTACTGACCCAGTGACAGGAAAGGTACTGACCCATTGACAATAACGTTACTGAGGTAGTTACAGGAAAGATACTGACCCAGTGAACAGGATGATACTGACCCAGTGGCTGTCCAGCACTTTTTAAAGGATTATTATCTATAACTTTACATGGAGAACAGTGTAGACTGGCTGAGCTTTTCTTCAGTTGAAGAAAATAAGTCTGAAATCCTTCATGAGTCTGAGGAGTTTAAAAGGTTAAAAAGTAAAGAAACACCTTCTGATTTTGGAAGAAAATGATGCAAGAAAAGGAGCATTTACATTTTATTTCCAAGTCTGCTGTTGTGAATTAACCTTGCCATCAATAAAGGGACTGAAAGCCTTGGTGCTGCTTTTCAGAGCACTTTCCTCTGCAGTGTAGCGTGGACTCAGTTAGAGCAGTGTGTATTTTACCACGTGGAGTTTATTTGGTTTATTTATGTAGGATTTGAGCAGATTAACATGAATGTAGCACTGATTGGCTGATAAAGTGTGTGAGCGGAAAAAGGGAAAACCCTGAGCTTTCCCTTTATCCAATGTATTAGTAACGTTATTGGATCTAGGCTTCTTTATTCTTTATTTTAGATTGTTAGTGCATGCAGCTGGCTGCACCTTCCCTGTGTAGAAATGAATCAAAGCAATGAGCTTACACTTTACTCAGCTTCGCTTTCCTCAAGGTGCACATCCAAGACTGGTGTTAGTTAATCTGTGCTGGGTTTATATACTAGTGCATCTCCAAAAATGTGAATAATTTTTTGTTTCAATGTTGATACTGTTTGAATAGTCATTTACAAAAAAATAAAATATTCTGATGATTTCAGATTCTGTATGTCTGTTTTTTTATACTGATCAACATTAAAAAATAAAAAAAGGTTTGAAATATATTACTTTATGTGTAATGAATATAAAAGAATATTTTTAACTGAATTTTTTTATGATATTCTAATTTTCAGGGAACTTTTGAGAAAAAGTTAATGCACCGCTTATGAAATAAAAATTAGTAAAATAAATAAATAAATAAATAAATAAAGCGAGGTTGTATGTTCATCTTTGTAAAAAAAACTAATAGAACTATTGACTGTAACACAATGGGAGATAAAGGAAACAGAAAGCTAGACTACATTTGTACAAATTAATGGATGTTCTAATCACACTTTGAGCGTTCCAGAATGGTGGGACCCCTTAAAGGAACCTCCATAGAAACCACTGTACAGTGCTTGGCTTTCTCAGAAACTTAAAATATCATCATTGAGTCTACATTGGAATGTAATGAGATTTTATTTCTTTTGATCCATTCATCATGACATGTTCATATAATGTAAAAGATCAATGTGTTCAAATGACGTAGAAACCCAAAAACTGGGGATAAATGACATTATATAATTTTCACAAGACAGCAATTGTATTTTTTTTGAGGAACCCAGAACCCAATGAAGCAATTTGAGGATCCTGCAGCAATTTTTAATCAAGGTGTCTTTAAATCTGGACCAGTTTTGCAGTTCTGAGTTGTGTGATTTTTGGCAGTTAATTGAACTGTTGATGTATCTGATTTGACCTCTTAACATACTTACCAGTAACTACAAAAGCCTGTACTAGAATATGGGGTCAAGACTGTTAACAGTTCCTCCTCAATCCCCTTTATATGGGAAGGTTTCTTGGGGCACCTAAAATGCATTTCTGGTGCCCCAATGCTCTTTTACTTTTTCAGTGTATGTAAACGAGACACTAAATTCTATGTTTACATTTATGGAGGGAAAATTTGAGGTTGTGTGCTCTCCAGTGATGTAGAAAAAGGCAGTGATGCTGACTTCCAGATCAAGCATTTTGATTTGTTGTATTCTTATTGGGGAGAGCAGATAATTTGAACTTTAATTTCAGAGCGGTTTACAGCAGAATCTAGATTGGGTTGTTTATGGAGGTGGTGGTGGTTGCAGGGTGGGGTGGGGGGGGGTTACTTATCTCAGACTTTGCTCTCTGCCGCTGCTGCTGGGGCTGCAATGTTATCAGCCTTTGCAATACTCTTAAGAGTTCCTTCTGTCCTTGTGCACTCTGATTTGCTTTTCAATCTTTCTGTTTCTCTCTCTCTCTCTCTCTCTCTCTCTCTCTCTCTCTCTGATAGTCTCGGTCAGTTTGAAATTCAAAGTTAATTCTGGACAGATCAGGGTTTCTTTTTCTTTTCCGGAATAAGCCTCCATTGATTTTTCTCATCTCCATTGTTGCTTTAGCCCATCTGCAGAGAGTGATAGTCCTCTAATGAAGGTGTCCACAGACGCATCATTAAATATTACGTCTCCGTCTTCCATTTTAGGCCCATTAAGCAATTCTCATCTTGCAGCGCTTCATTTAACGTGCTTGATGGCTCTGCTGCAACTTCATCATTTTCTGTTTCTCAAGCGTTCTGCCATCGAGCCTAGCTAACTCGTAGCTTTGTGTTCAGCACGCCTGATAACTCAGTCTTTTGGATTCAGGGAAAATTTGTTCTTCTGAAGTATTGCTGATTACCAATAACGGACGGCAAGCCAAAAGCTCTTGGGGGACCTCCACATAAGCGTCTGTTCTGGAGAGATATGGAGAGGGGAAGAAGAAAAAACAGAACGTAGTATACGTTTCACAGAGCATGTACGCGCCTGCCAAACGTCAGAAAGCGACACTCAAAGAGGAACCGGCTTCGGCAGTACTGAAGGTTGAAAGACCTGTTCAAGGATAGTGCATTGACCCAAGGCGTAATGCACGCGCCTTGACTTAATGAAATGTGTAAGGGTGGCAGCCGAATCCAATCTGCTTTTTCTCTCCCCTTCACTGTCGCCCCGTTTGACTGCTGGAGCTGTGGTCCTGACAGGCCAATTAGATCCGTATTTGCATATCTCCCTCAGCCCGTTTGCCTTGTTCGGGGAACCGTAAAATGGGCTAATAACACCATAGAACCTGTGTTCAGCAAGATTCGTTCAGAATGCCTCAAAATTGTGACATCTTCTGCTCCTCCTTTCCACCCCCGACTGGGCCCGAATGAGGAGAGGCTGCTCATGAAATCCAAATCATGCTGAAAAAAAATATGGAAATATGGCCTTCTCTTCTCACTTAGCATCTCTCCCTGTTGTTGCCTTCAGCTCAGTTTACAACTGATGCTCCGCTAGGTCTCAGGGTCTGGCCTACATGTGGAGTCTTCTTCTAAAGCTGGAAGGAAGAGAACATCTTAAGAACATGCAGAGTGCAGAGACTGAATTTGACTTTGTTCGAGTATAAATGCAAATATCACACATACAGCTAGCTGAAAGCATTCTATATTTCAGTGATGATGTATTTTGCTAGATTACACACAGGGGTTAGACAATGAAACTGAAACAGCTGGTTTTAGACCACAATAATTGATTAGTAGGTGTTTTGGTCGACAAAGTCAAAGTA
>BRDA01054571.1:0-10986 GCA_036984385.1 Crenuchus spilurus | reverse complement strand
GTATCTATCTGTGGTCAATAGGCCTCTGCATTATACAAACATGATTAATACATTTTCTAATACACCCTCCCCCAACAAACAATCTTATGATACCCAAGCTTAAATGTACTTTCTTTATCATGTTTTAGCTTACAAACAATTTAAAAACATCCATCCATCCATTATCACACCCGCTTAATCCTTATCAGGGTCACGGTTAGTCCCCTTCCCCCTCACTGGGCGCAGGGCAGGGCATTACACAGTTCAACTAAGGCCAGGGCAGGACGCAATTTAAAAACATATTTAATGAAATTCATATATTAAACATTTCTGCCAATAATTATATAAGTAACAAAAATTATATAAATAACTTCCCTTGAGCTCCTTTCGTGTTTCTTCTTTGAACAGTACAGTAAAGACACATGGCAACATGAATGCTTAATAGCACCCTTTGTTGCCAAACAACAGGTGTGATCTGAGTGAACATTAATTTCTGGCGTTTTAGAGTCATTCTTACAAAAAGCTCAATTTAGAAATACTTCAGATTTTGGTCAATAGAGGTCAAAATTGGGGAACCTCAAGATACAAGGGATGCAAACTAATGTTAGCCTAGCACTTCACTACACATCTTGAAAATATGCAAATGAGCAAGAGCATGTAGAACAGCCACATCTGACATCAACACCACAATCTCACCATCTGCACAATAATAAGAGGCACTGACATATGGACTTATATACAGAACCAATTGGTAGCCCAATCAGTGTAATCAGCGGGATGGGCTTCACAGAGGTCCATCAGGAACTAGATTCAAGGTACCAGAGCTATGTCTCTCATTGTATTTGTTTGCAAGCACAGATATTCTATTTTTTTATTAATGTATGAGCCCCAGCCACTGAAGAGGGTACTCCAGTGATGCTCTCTCAGTAAGCCATCTAGGCCCCTAATGTGTGTATCTGTGGGTTTGGTCTTGGATCTCTCTCTAGGCAGGAACACTTATTCCTTTGCCATGAATGTGACATAGGAGAAAATGCCGTGCTAAACTGTCAAGGACTAGGTCAGCTACGCACTTTGTGTTACCGAAGCATATGTGGGGGTGAGGGAGCGGGACGATAGCAGTGTGCACTTCCATTCCCCTGGCTTTTCAAATATTCATGACCTTCTTGTAGCTTTACAAAGGGCATGAAAGCAGTCCATGCTCTCATACATAATAAAAAGCTAATGGACATTTATCATCTCCTTTTTTAAAAGACATCACACTTTAACGGTTTTAAGTGAAATGGGAAAGCCTCGGGGCACCAGGTGTCGTGATTTCTTTCTTTCATACCAGTGTGCGCAGCCGCGTACGTGTGCGGGAGTGTCTTTTCTTTAGCTGTAGTATGAGAACATAGAGATTAGCACTCAGGCGTTTCACTCACATGCTAGCTGACTGGACTATCAATGTCTTACAAAGTTTAGAAGAAGCTTAATGAAAACCATGCTTATTTAACAACCTGGCTGAGGAAAGAAACAGCTCGTATACCCTCATGTTAGAATGGGTGTAGCCTGCATAACTAACAAAAACTAGTGCATCTTCAAAAATGAGAATATTGTATAATATATATTATACACACATACCTACATACACACATTATATATACATATATATATTAGACTTTCCATTGATATGCTTGGACACAGCACTCTGTGAACAGCCAGCCTCCTTAGC
Source organism: Crenuchus spilurus (assembly GCA_036984385.1). Classification (NCBI taxonomy): domain Eukaryota; kingdom Metazoa; phylum Chordata; class Actinopteri; order Characiformes; family Crenuchidae; genus Crenuchus; species Crenuchus spilurus. The sequence goes on along the minus strand of BRDA01054571.1, from coordinate 9,299 downwards.
TATGAACTTTTGTGGCTTCCCCATCCTATGGAGGGTATTGATGATGGTCTTCTGGACAGTTGTTATGTTTGCAGTGTTCCCCATATTGAACCAAACTGAGACAATTGAACCAAACTGAAGCAATTTAATGACACCTGGGGAAACCGGTGCAGGTGCTTTGAGTTTAGTAGATGATTAGTGTGTCACACTCAGTTTAAAACATTCATGCCCTGCAAAATTTGGACTGATTTCTCCACAGTATTCAATTTTTTGAAATCCTGAGCTGGAAGCCCAAATTATGTGAAAATAAACAAGTAAATGAATCTATATGGCCCTGAAACTATAAGCTATGAAAGTTTAACTTTTTAAATGGAATTATGGAAATTAATCAACTTTTCCATAATATTCTATTTTTTTGGAATGGGTCTGACTGTATATACAGGGTTTAGACACTGAAAGTGAAACCGCTGGTTTTAGACCACAATAATTTATTAGTAGGTGTAGAGCCTCCTTTTGCAGCCAATACAGCATCAGTTCGTCTTGGGAATGACATATACAAGTCCTGCACAGTGGTCAGAGGGATTTTAAGCCATTCTTCTTGCAGGATAGTGGTCAGGTCACTACGTGATGCTGGTGGAGGAAACCGTTTCCTGACTCGCTCCTCCAAAACACCCCAAAGTGGCTCAATAATATTTAGACACAAAGACTTGCTGTCTAGGTCACAGATGCGCCAGCAAGACGTGCACCAACAATTTGTCCTCTTTTGAACTCTGGTATGTCACCATAATGTTGTGTGCATTGCAATATTTTGACAGATGTTTGACAGGTGTTTCAGTTTCATTGTCTAACCCCTGTATCTCTCAAGGCAATAAGTGTTACAGTTACAAAGCTGAATAAAACCTACCTCTTTATATTGACATTAAAATGCAGCTGTTTATTGCTTTTAATTGCTTTAAAACTCTTTTCCATCAATAGACTTATTTTAATAATAGTCATAAACATGAATATGAATATACTTCACACCAGCCATGTTGCTTCAATGAAACATTATGTTCCATATTGAATATGTACACTCACTGCATCCAACAATAAAGGTAGCATCACACTTCTTCCACATAGTGGCAGATAATACAGCACACACACTCTTTATGATGCCCAACATGGACAAGTTTACTCTGTGGGAGAGTTGAATTAGCCTGATTGCACCACTTACCAGTCTGCTTAAGTGGGTTTTGACAGTGCTTGTTTTTGAAAACCAAAGTACCATTTTTCTGTTGCTTTTAATGGGAAACGGTGGAGTTCAATGCTGACCAATCAAATCTAAAGGAAGTCTCGCCCTGTGCTCCACATAGACAAGTAGTCTGAAGTGAAGGATATCTTATAACAGGGGTGTCCAACTCCAGTCCCGGAGGACCCGATTCCTGCACAGTTTGACAATCTTCCTGATCAAACACACTTTATCCCGTTTAATTACAGTGTCAGAGCAGGGCGATCACCAAACTGTGCAGGAATCCAGCCCTCCAGGACTGGAGTTGGACATGTCTGATTTAATTAATAGTTAATTAGTTAATTAGTTAATAGTGCATCACTTTCTAAAAGGTCTTTAGAAAGACCTTTCCTGCCTGTACATAAGCCACTTAACTGACCATTACAGCACTACTGTTTCTTAGCAACAGTGAGACGCTCAACCAGACACGGTGGGCAAAAAACACAGCGTGCCCCCCTGTGAAGAAAAAAAACGTCATTCACAATTCTCAGAAATGAACATAATTAACTGTGCACATCTAATTATATGTGGTCAGTCAGCCTTACTGAAACCTTCAGGATACTTAAGGGAGCACTGAAATACAGAAGAGAAACAGGGAACTGCTACTTAAATGAGATCCCCCTCTCATGGTCTAATCTACACCTAATTAGAGAGCCCATATCTCCTCTCCCCACATACTTAACATGGGCACATGTGGACAGACCGGGTTTGGGGTCAATTACAGTGGTGTAATTATTATAATTGACTAATTTCCGCCCCATTACCCTTCTTTATGTCGTGCTTAACATTTTGTAATTTGATGTGCAAATGATCATCGGATCACCGTGATGAACGACGCCACAAGTGTGAGGGAGCACTCGGCTATTAATACCACCATGAAACACCCTGTCATGGTGAAGGTAACACTGCGCAGTCACTGGCCAGCCGCCCTTGCCTGAGTATCTCTGAGGCCTTGCTTACTATTCATGTCACAGGATATCCTGTTTCTTGTGTTGTGTCTTTCCCATTTTCTCAAAATCTTGCCCTTACTGTAGGGTGAAGCCCTGTTAGCCAGTTGAGCCACTTGTGTTAAACCAGTTTACCCAAGAGATGCATGCGGTGTCCATGAGGATAACTGACATCTTTAATGTCTCACTGCAATGGCAGGCAACCAATGGAGGTGGCTGAACGGGCGCCGTCCTCTATTCCGACATCCGCGGATTTAGTCAACAGAAATTAACACCCGTGTACCCACACTGTAATCGTACATAGTCTCTTTTACACATAGACTGTGGTATATTTAATCCAAATTTCATCACCAAATCTTCATTATTATTAAAGATATTCATGATCGCTTGAGTAAGGAAGCAGACGGGACACTCTGTATTTAAAGATGACAAAAGAACAGTCTGATTGGGCTTTATTTTCTTTGTTATATGGAAAAGTAGGCTGCTACTTCAATAATCTTAGAACAGAATGTATTCAGTGGTCTTGCTTTAAACAGTAAGTAGCTTGTAAATGAGGTATCCTCTTGTGCCTGATGACAGTTCATGTGTTTTTATTGTAGCACTCAGATGACCTGCCTCTACACTCTCACTGTAAAATGTTTTTCTTGGCTGTGTTGAATGATGAAACTTGGAAATAATAGGAAAGTTAGCATGGTGGTACTGACACACCATGGATTAAACATGAACTCTGGGGTTAAAGCAAAATAATAAGTAGAGAATATGGTTATTTTTGTATTTCATACCTGCCAAGACCTATTTTGGTCGGAGTCTCACTATTTTTAACCCTTTTTTTCTTCCACTGTGCTCCTGATTGGTTATTTCACCTGTTACTCTCACAGTTTCATAGGGATACAAATGGGTGTTTCTCAGTTTCTGTAAGGTATGTGTGTAGTGTTATCTGGCAACCCAACCCAGTAGCAGAGGCTAACAAACAACCTTGCCTAACAGATGACACTCATCACTGTGTGATGCTCAGAGCTGTTATTAGTAGTAGGTTTCCAGTGCTAAATGAGATTTGAAAGTGAAATTGTGTACTTTATCCCAGATTAAGTACTTGTGAATCTCCAAAAATAGAAAAAACATATTTTATAAATATTGCACATAAAATCATAAAAACCAGGCCAAAGTCACTGGGCAACTTATTGAGGTATCGTATCAATATCGTGTCCCTCACATTAGCGACAAAACTTAGCCACTCGATATTATTGTATTAGTATATTATTAAAAATAATAATAATTTGAGATTATTCGTATAAGGCATAGTGGTCAACAGTAACACAAAAACGGCTTAAAAAATGTCGTTACATACAATAAATATAAAATATGACTGTCTACCTTTTTGAATTAGATTATGAACTACAGTGAACTTTCACAGTATTGTGGGTGTTTTTTTTTTAGATGCACTGATATGTTTTCTGGGGGAGCTCAGGGAATGGTATCTCACACCTTGGTGCTGGAAATTGTTTACATGAGTCTTTTATAGGGAGATAGATACTGGCTTAGTGAAGGTGGATGTTTCTTGTTTTCTACCTGTGGGGACCATTGTTCATCAGGAAAGTTCTATCAGACACAACTTGTGACTCTTCAGCTCATGCGTTTATCATCACCTCCTCAAGCTTTTCAGAAATGTTGGTACCAGTCGGTGATCTCATTGTTCAAATGCATACGATTGTACAGAGATAAATAGACTGTGTCCAAGGACAGCTCATTCTCAGCGGAAAAGAGATATAGTCCACCGTGTTCATCTATACCTTTCAACAAGATGGAACTGGGCTGATTATAAAGGGCATCAGCCTGAGTATTGGTGTGCACTCAGTGACTGTCAGAACATTCGCGCCTGGATGACAGGATAGTCCTCGGCTTTGTAGTTCGTGCCCTTGGCCATACCTCAGCAGTAATCCTTTTTTCTCGTAGGTGGAAGAAGAAAGGCAAAGAGAGTGGATTTGGCGGAAGAGGCGGTGCATCTGAAAGGCATTGTTAACAACTGACAGAGCAATGGATGAGGGTGTGGGAAGCCATCAATCAAAGAACTACAAAGTGAGAGTCAAAGCAAATGTATACTTACGGGCTTTTTCTGCCGTCAAAACTGTAAATGGGTCAATTCCTTCTTCACAATGCACTTGTGACAAGAAAGGACTTTTTCATTGGTTTGAGCAGCTTTGTAGAAAACGACATTTTGTCTTTCTTCTTTGACGACACTGACATTTTGGAAAGTGCCTTTTGTCCGCCAAGCTTTCGGCAACTCTCAGCATGCCTTGCTGTCTCCAAGACTGTTGACATGCAGTACCTCCTTATAGAGCTCTAATGGAGAGAGTCCATTCTGTCTACCTACGTGGTCATATGTTGACATGTATGAGTCACATTTAATTTTCTTAGGACAGTGGCTAATCACACTTATGGAAACGTATTTCCTTTACAACCAGACTGAAGGGGCCTTCAGGTGCATGCTAGGAAGTGTTTTTGCCATCCTTGTGCACTTGATTGGACTCATTAGCTAATTACAGATTGAGTTAATTAGGTGTGCTAATGCAGGGTAAATACTAAACTGCTCTGGCATAGCCCTCAATAACTTGTTATCCCTCATCTGAAGCAAGCTTAAACTGTTCTAAAAGGCATTGATACAACATATTCACCATTTTCTATAATATATTGCTCTGTTAATGTTACTCTAATCTATTCATGACAAATTTAAACAAATTGTTTGACACATATTTTTATTATCATTAAAGAATTAGAATTACTGACATTACTAGGCAGTTTCTTATTCATGTTGTGCACCATCATAGACCAGATATTATTTGGTGGTTATGGCGTTCTCAGCACAGCAGTGGCATTTTAGTAGTATTTTAATGGTGGTAAGAGGCATAGCAGGATTACTGGTATTTCTCTTGGTAGACTTTCTGACCTCTTGGTAACTTGTACATGTACTGTTTATGTTCTCAAGCCTCCAGTGATTATATTCAGACCACACAACTGCTGGTGCTGAATATTTTTCAGCATCCAAAAAAAAATATCTCCTCAGCTGCGGTCGTGCTAGTTCATCTCCAAAAATTAGAATATTGTGAAAATGTTCACTTGTGTTCAAAGCTTCATTCAAACAAAATAAAGTGTCATATGTTTTATATTAATTACACATAAAGTTAATATTTTAAGCCTTTTTTGTTTTAATGTTGATACAGTTTGAATAGTAATTTACATATAATTAATATAAAATATGACAATTTACTATTTATTATTATTATTATTATTATTATTATTATTATTATTATTATTATTATTATTATTATTATTAATATTATTATTATTATTATTATTATTATTATTATATTTATATATTTATTTATTTATTGCCAATTTTCTTCCCTTCCTAATGTAGTAGTAGCCAATTAACCCATCCCATCCACAAGGGGGCTCTCCCCATCACTTTGCACTGTCCCTGACTCTAGGAGGGTGAAGACATGCACACGCTTCCTCCATTGCCTAAAACGCTCGGAGGAAAGCGCAGGGTTCCCAGCTCCGAATGGACCAATCAGCAAATACCTGAGCCAGCGGACATTGCAATGTGTGAGTGATATGGAGAGTGAGAGCGCCACCCACCAAGAGAGAGCACTGCCAATTTTTTTGGGCCCCGGCTGTTGATTTCAAACAGCATCTTAGAATGCTGAGCCACTCGGGGCCCATTTGATTAATTATAACTATTACTATTATTCACTATATTCTTATTTTTAGATGTGGCACTGTATGCTGATCACTTATCACTGGAGTAAAAGGTGGCTGGTGAACAACATATGATGTATAATCAATAACTTTATAACTCTGAAATGCACTGATATGGTATACAGAGTATTTGATGAGATGACTAACTTGGTGTGTAGGTGTGATATCGAAAGAGCCAAGAAGACTTTGGAACAATGTGAACTTTAAAAGAGATTCAGAATGGGTTTAAATATTTCCTTGAACTTTTACTTGAACGTTTTGGATTGTGCTTCAGACCTTTTCGAAATGCGCTAGAACATTTGGTCTCCTGTGAGCCACCACACATTTATCTCCCAAGGACATTATCCTGTCCAGAAAAGTAGACTTTTGGCTGCGACGAAATTCCAAGGCAAACTCTCAGGCCCCTCATCACCATGCAGAACAATGTGGTGGAAAGAGTGACAGAGCTATAACTCTGCTACGGTTATTCTCTTTGAGAGTCATAATTCAGGCTAACTCCACTGTTTCTTCAGATTGGCTAGACATCCCTATTTAGCATCCGTTGTCCTTAGAGAGAAATCCAACAATAATGCCTTCCTCAGCTATGGGTCTCTCCCCCCCATCTGCCTTCTCCTTGTTTCACTCAAATATACATCCAAGTAGCTGCTTTCTCAGACCGTCTCACTTGTCTTGTATGGAAGCCAATTCTTGCTCAGCGCCTGGCACATTGTCCTAAGTTCCTGCTGTTTGTCGACACAGTGCAGAAATTCCTTTTTTTTCTCTTTTTTTTGTTTCAGTGATCAAGACAGACGGCTGCTCATGAGTAGTCGCCTCACCCTGGGCAACAGTTCTAGTTCTAATTAATCTGCAGTGTGTGCAGGGTTCTACACAAAACTGGAAATTAGACTACACTTTTTAAAAAGCTTCCAGGACACCACAAAACCAAATGAAATGGAGATGAAAAAAGAACATGTAATTCATCATTTTGTGCCATACTCCAGAAGCTACGCTAATCTCACATACACCACATGAAATAGAACTTTAGTGCCTAAATCACAGTGACAAAGGCAGCTTTGCAGGTGAGTCACATTAGTCTTTGCACATTAGCAGGATGCGTCAGATATAAAAGAGTTATGATGAGCAGTGCTTTGATAAGCGAGGTTTCAAAGCCATGTGAAACAATGAGCATCATTTGTAAGAGGCTAAATAATAAATGCTCAAAAGGCTTTAAAGGCACAGAGAGTACAGACACTTTCACTGACAGGATCAGAGAAGTAATATTGTAATCAGCTTGATTGATTGAGATTAATCTGTACAGAATACACAGTCTGCTATGCCAGTCCAATAGAACTATATGCTAGTAAGCAAGCAAGGATTTAGATTATCCAGCTCAACTGACTTACCAATGCTGATCCAGACAGTGGTGTGATTTCAGATAAGCCACACTCACATGTGGTGACAGAAGTATCATATTTGACGCCATCTGCTAGGTTAACTGTGGCTCACTGCTGATCTTTCACAGCTAGGTTGCTCAGACTGAGAGCGTTCAAATGGGATTGCATAGTATTGATGAAAGCTGCATTGGCATAAAAGGTACTGGACAGGTATTATTGCTCTTTGATTGCTCAGAAGATTCTCATTTCTCAAATTTCTGTAGGAGGAATATCAATAAGCCTTTCTGATTTATACCAAGAAATATTCTGGTCCAGATAAAGATAATAATATACATTCACAAGATTAGAAGAAGACGCTCAATCCTGGGTCAGAAATGGTTGAGTTCATATTGAGATAACGGACTTTAAATGAGTGTTATACTAGGGTGACCAGACGTCCTCTTTTAACCGAACATGTCCTCTATTTGAGGCTTAAAAAACATGTCTGGGCGGAATTTCACAAACGTCCAGGATTTTGTTTTATTCGAGAAGCGTTTCATTCACAAACTGGTCTCGCCCTGCCACTATTCCACTTGGTTCACAAGAGTGAGATGTTACGCTATATTAAATGTACTTGGGCAAGCATTAGGTCCCAGCAGAAATCCAAGCCGGTTTCCCTGTAGACTGCCTACAAGCTCCCCGATTGGCTCTGCTGTTTCTAGATAACATGTGATTGGTCGTCACCACTGTCACTCCCTCAAACAGTGTCCGTTTTCACCCGTAAGTTGTTTACATGTTGAGCGTTTGTCTGTGTCACAGCTAGACGTATTTTAATATCAGAGGTTTAATAATAAAATTCATAAACATTAACATTTGAGTCTGTGCATGTGTCTACCAGTCTGTGATAAGCCATCAATTTACATGCCTCTAAGTTGAACTATTATTAAAACAATTCAGAATTTCTGCTTCTTTTTGCTCATAAATGGTATATAATTATGTGTAAACTGAGGTTTATTGATAATTTTATGCTACATGCTTTTAACAATTTATCATTTTTAATAATATGAAATAATGTATTAATATTGAATTGTATAATTTTATAAATCTCATAGTTATTAATATATTAGTATATTATTAATAGTAACTAGTAATTATCACAAAAAATATAAATCAAAATGTGTCAATATTTATTCATAATTAATAATAATAATACAATTTATGTTCAATCAAAAAAAAAAAAAAAACCTGGTGAGGTGTCCACTTTTTTGTCATCTCTGATCTGGTCACCCTATTTATAATCTGAGCAAATCTGAGCACAATGTAAGACTTTATTGAGATGCTAAAACTGAAGAGGAAGAAATGTGAGACTGGTGAAGTCTCTTTGTATTTCCGTTCAATCTGTTGTCTCTAAGAAACTATTGAGATCGTTTTGATATTTCATCGTAATAGGAACGTGTGTCCATAAAGGGGAAAGAGCAAATTTAAAATAATACAATAAATGTCAAAGTCTGGAGTCAGGGCAAGGTGAGTCAGTACAACTTCAAATACATTCATTGTAGCACAATCTAATACTGTTATCTAGTTCTCTAAGACATACCCTTTCTTATTCACCATTAATGTATATTTAATATTTATCATTCTGCAGTGCTTTACATGCATATGTTTTACATGTCTAAATTATTAGGCTAAAGTATTTCTCTCAGAAAATTATTGCAATTACACATGTTTTGTTATACACATGTTTATTTCCTTTGTGTGTGTTGGAACAACACAAAAAACAGAGGAAAAAAAGGCTAATTTGACATAATTTCACACAAAACTCCAAAAATGGGCCGGACAAAATTATTGGCACCATCAACTTAATATTTGGTTGCACACCCTTTGGAAAAAATAACTGAAATCAATCAACAAGCTTCTTACACCTCTCAACTGGAATTTTGGACCACTCTTCTTTTGCAAACTGTTCCAAGTCTCTCATATTTGAAGGGTGCCTTCTCC
>BRDA01054569.1:7540-22716 GCA_036984385.1 Crenuchus spilurus | reverse complement strand
TCCACAATCAGCCTTGAAACCAAGATCTCCCTGCAGTGTGAGCTGTCTTTTAATGAGCTTATTGCACTGCATTGCTTAATGTTTTCTAGACGGTTCTCTTTTCACCCTGTGGCTGAAAGAACCAATCAGATCTTTAATGGTACAGGTAATTGTCCAGGAAAGTCATAACAGTCGAAGGCTGGAATGGCGGCTGCAGCAAAAGTACTTCAGCAAACCAAGATGAAGGTGTATCTGTAAACGACTGAAGGCTCTTTGATTGGAAAAAAAGCAAAATTGCTTGCAATTAAATTTTAATAAGGGAACACTTCCCTCCTTTCCCCACATCATTTAGAGAGGAGAGACGGATGGAGTGGGCTAAAGAGGAGAAGAAAAGGAAGGATGGCAATGATGGATAGAAGCTCTAAATCTGACTGAATGAACATCAACAGTTTCTCATTAAAACGTAATCGCTCAATTGATCCTTGGCGAACTCGGCACTACTTAAATAGTTACCGGCACAATAGGGCGACCTCTGAGGACATTTCGTGAGACAAGCATGCCATTCCCTAAAAACATGAAGGAGATAAGACCTGCAGGCCTACATTTAAGCATTATGGTGTTAAGTGTCAATCAGAGCAGAGTCACCACGGATGTAATTTCATGAATGAGCATATAGTTCAGGGAATAAATAATCTTTTCTATTTGTTTGTAAATGTGAGCAATTATTTTGACATTAGAGCAGTTCCTCCATTAGTGGGGTTAAAGTTCAGATGAACTTCAGCAAAAAAAAAAAAGTTCTGTTTCTCGGTCTCACATTTCTTTCCATTCCATTAAACCCACTTTTTACTTACATTTTTCTGAACTATAAACACTGGCACGGTGATGGCATCATTTTTTAGTCTGTCAGAAATTGACGATGGTTGAAATAGTCAATTTAAGTTAAAAGCAAAAATAAAAACAGTAATTTGTAGTTTGTGATTATCTTCATGTAAACTAACCCAGAGGAAAGCAAAATCCAAAAGATCTCAGCATCCCAGTTGTTTCTCCTAGATAACAACAAGACCAAATGAAAACACATATCAGACTTTATATAATGACACGGTAATTCCAGACCATACCATTGGTGGATAACTGGCCATGGAATGTGTGGAATGTCAAAAACCTCTTACCTGAATGTTCACACCTATCTCATAAATATTCAATCTAGGAACCACTGAATGAGTGAAACACATGTGAACTCACATTAGTTAAGCTTTAGAAATAAAACCACATACAATGTCTAAACACTGTAATGAGCAGTGTGTAGCCAACACCTCTGTTAATTCAGTTCTAAGCTCAAAAGTCTTGGCTAGAAATGTTTAGAGTGTTTTTTCACAATATATCAGCACATCTGAAAACAGGTTTTTGGAAAGTCTAAGTTTAGAGCAGATTTAATCAAAATATAGATTTATGACACTCTTACTGTTTTGACACTGTAGTTGTTGAGTTTGTGCTGAACAACAGTCTGTGTAACACTGTAGGGAAATTTTATTTTAGATGGGTAATTTGTAAAAAAGGCATTTCAGACTACATCAGAGTGTTTGAAATACCGTCAGAGTCCAGTGAGTTAAAGTCTCCTCTTTTCAGACTTAGTATAGATCTCAATGAAGTCTCACACTATGCTGAGAATTGCTAAGATAATAAAACTGCTGTAACTCTTATATTTATCTTAATCAGGAGTCCATCGTGTCTCATTCTTGTCTCCTGATATTTCTCCTAAAGAATTGTAGGAGTATTTCAATTATGTCTCTTGAGCATTAAAAGAGCAACATTTGAGCAATAAAATCAGCTGCTTGGATGTTCTTCTGAGCTTTGCATTTCTTGCATTGCTGAAATACAATATGGTTTCCCAACTTCTCCCTGATGATGTAAATGTAATATATGTTGACATAGGTTCAAAACAAATGACATTTATTTGGATAAAATGTCAATTAATTAATTGTAAAGGTTTAAGATATAGGTTGTGGATACAGTTAACAATACTATTACTTAATATGGCATTGAACATTTAAACGGACATGAATTTAGATATTCAATATTGGTAAACAATCTTGGTGCTAAAATCTTGGGCATCTATTACATCATGGACAGCGTGTTGGTAAGTTAATTTATTCATGGCTTATTTAAGCAGCACTTAAATTATCTCCCAGACTTTGGTCTTAGGGTATTACGCTTGGAGGCTAGTAATGTCTTTCCGGGGAGAAATTTAATCAGCAACCAAACTGCGCCATAGCCATGTAATCATGGCAACAGCACATCCCTGCTGCCTGGTCACTTAACTGCTCATCTGTTCTTTGCAAGTGGCCAAGGGGCTACAGCTCCTCGTTTTTGGCCTGTCTCCCAGCTAAAACTAATGTCCTTGTGCCACTCTAGTGTAGATTGTGGAATAAAGCCCTACCTTCATGTCCACATGGTGGTTTATGTGCTGCAGTGCCTCGTTATATTACATGCAGCATGTGTATCTGCACCATAGACTTGATAAAAGCTGGTTGGACTCGCCAAAAAATAAAGGGTTCAGAATGGCATAGACATGTTTCTAGAAAAAAAGACTTTCTAGAAATCCTTCAAATTCCTCCATATGTTTGATATGAGCTGAACTCTAAAACTACTTTAGATTATTGTTCTTCAGTATAAACAGGACTCCAGAATGACTGTAGATAGCTGTACTACAAATTCTTGAATTGAGCTCTAGAATTCCTTTAGAGTCCTCTCTTACACACTCTTGATAGAGCTGGACTCAACAACTGCCATAGATTTTTGCCATCAGCACATTTTTAATATGAACTGGATTACCATAGATTCCTGTTCTTCACAGTCCTGGTATCAACTGGACCCTAGAGTTGCCGTAGATTCCTCAACATTCTTGGTGTAGACTGGACTCTAGAATTGCCATAGATTCTTGTCCTCTACATTACTGCTAGTTCAATGGCGTGTTGCACTACTGGCATGGGCTCACGTCTGCCCTTGTCCTGCTTGGCTATTACTGTTATTACTTCCTTCTAGAAAAATAGAAGCACAGCAATGGCAAATAAAGCAAAAATGTCATGACGGACAAGGCCGTGGGAGAGTTCCTCTCTGGCCTGAGTGTGCCGAGTGTGACGGCCAATGGTGCAGAGAGCCGCATGCCCGTGCACTCATGAATAATGCATGACAGGCGCCTAGAACTGCCAGGGCTGATGCTGCCCATTTGCCTTTTGCACGGTTGGTCTGAGCCATGGAGGGAGCTACAGCGAGAAAAAACGTCAACACAGCATGACACCAGAGATGGTGCTAAGAACTCTGAGTACTAATTGGTGGGCTTGATCAATGTGCCCTGAGGCCTATGGGGAGTTAATTGGGACACTACCTTACTCTCCCAATGTTAAGACTGTGAAGTTTAAAGTTACGGGCCAGAGGCTACCAGTGACTAACAGTAAATGGAAGGCTAGCGGGCAAGTTAGCATGAACGAATTTATTTAACGTTACCTGATTCTCACTAAATGTTATTCACTGCTGGGCACATTAGCATTTCGGGATGAAGTTTTCCTGTAATTATGCGCACATCAACTTGCAAACATCAGCCCCCCGACCCCATCCTGATCACGCAACCTCCATTGCCTCAAAACAGCTCAAATTGCATCACCCGTCCCTTAGCACAAACATTTTAATCGTGATTAACATGACAACAATCTGGCAGCGTAGGCAACCAACCACTATCCCCCAGGTTTTATACAATACAAATAACAGTAAACACAGCCTGTTTAATGGGACGAGTACAGCTCTACAAACTCTGAGAGTGAGGAGCCTAGTGGATCTGTGTGCTTAAGCCATGTCATATTTTGCCTCAAGCAGTATTTTGGGCAGACAAGAGCACTAAATCCAGCCTCGCCTCCAGTTAGCCATTATCACACAGTAGCCTATGTCACTAGGAGTTCTTGTGGATGATCTGCTCTGGAAGGTCTGTCTACTGACAAACTGGAAATCCGGTGCAAATACACTATGCCGAATTGTTTTTCACTCACTGTTATGAGATACCCTGTTGTACTCAAAACAACAGGTTAAACAAGGGCATTTAAGGGCATCAATGAGCCCATACCCATCACCAAATCTAAGATACAAGAAATTAATTAATCCTGAATAAGGGTGGGTAATGTTAAGCACAGACATAACACACATTTCTCTCTCTCATTTCTATTTTAATGACAATTGTCCAGGAGCTTATCAGTAGTTCTATACTGACCAATCAGGAACACTTTGGTATTGGTTGTCATTATCCATCTCTAATCATGAAAGAAAGGAATCGATTTATTGTGTACGTGCAAATTCTGCTGATGGACGTTTTTTTTACTTCAGCTCAACTTTGATCCACTGCTCAAGTGAAGTCTTTGAAATGATGCTAACTGTTTATACACAAACAATTGAGAGTTGTAGAGTTGTAGCCATTTGTTCTTGAATGTCTTCTTTGCTCCACATCTACAAGGCAGTCCATCTCCTTTGCAGTTCCACTGTCCACAACAATGCTGTCCCACCATCACAAAAGTTGAAAAGGGAAGTTGAAGCAGTCAAAAATGAACCAGTCACACAACCCCATCCATGGAGCTCCAATACATGTAGCTGAACACATCAGAGTTGGCTTGGAGCAAAAAGAGCAAAGCCCTGGTTTCAGAAGGACCACAGATTGGTTCTCAGGACAACTACTGGGCTTGAAACCAGCTAGTCCAAATTTACCAATCTTGTGTGAAAGCGTTTTAGAGCCTCCCACACAGAATACAGTTCAACTAATTATTAACAAATGGTGTTTAGGATTGATTTTTGTTCATCACAGCAACTACAAAAAACCCAATGAGGGAATAAAGTTATTCCTATTCCACAGAACAATTCAGTGTTTTGAAAGAGCAGTAATACTTTACACTAATTTATAATTCACTCCAATCCATGTGCATGACTTTACAGTTCAAATGCTTTAAAGATCGATCCGCTAGCACAAATCCAGCATAATAATGACTCTTGTGCTAACTGGCACTGCTAGCTTTTATTAATTCACGTTAGCATTGTTAGGCTGTGTACTGTGTAAACATTTTGATAGGCTTGGTCTTTGGAAGCCATTCACGAACAACAGACAGCTACGGATAATCCAGGAACACCCTGTAGGGCCTCAAAATAGAACATGATTTGAGGCCGACATTAGATCAAGCCTCAACAATGCTTCCATCTTTGTGTCAGGGACGGGAATTGTTCAAATCAAGAGCTCAAGTGAACCATACATGGATGAATCGCACGCGGAACTGCAACCATGCCAACAGAGCAGGTGAGCATGGCCCACATGCTCTGTATCTCTCTCAGGGTGAAAGCTGTATGCTGGCAGCAGCACCTGGCACTCTTTTCTTCCTTTCTGCTCCTCTGGGCACAGATATTGATGCTTTCTAACGATTCAGAATAATGGGCTGACATCTTACAGTCACAGCTTTGGTGAACTTGATATGGAAAAAGGCCTCCAAGGAGTCATATCACCAGGTATTCCTAGGAAAAAGAACTGGGAAAGTATATATGAAATGGTATTTCTGCTTGGGCTAGCAGTGCAGAATTGGTTAATGATCGCTGAGAAGCGCATCCGTCTGATATCCCTGTGGGAGGTCACGCTAACATTGATCTGCCGCTTTCCCTTCTTCTGTCTTTCGTCTTTTTCTTCCTTTTTCTTCTAGCATCTTTTCTGCCAAGACCAAGGCGCCGGGAAATCGATAGGAAATCAAGCAAACAGATAGAGAATAAGTTGTTCGTAAAATGTTACCGAGTGAACTTTTACTTCAAAAGAACTTCTGAAATGAAGAGTAAGGAGGTTCTTCTTCTTCTTCTTTTGGGCACCAACTTTGATGCTTAGGCTCTGGGATGGGGCCTTGCTAGATTGGGGTGAAGGGTCAGAGGCGGGATGCTGAGAGATTGCTATAGGATTAAAGGTCAAAAAACGCTATTGACAGATTGTTATAAATGAGAGGTGCTCTGTTATCTCAATCTGTCCAGGGCCATCTGCGTGGGGTATGGAGCAGGCACTGAATTATCTTCTGAAGTGCTATCTTAGCTATATGAGCACAGAATTGGCGTGCATGGCACGCACTGCTGTCCCTCTTAAGGATACAGACTGTCTGGTCAGCGTCTGAAGCCTGACCCTTCTCATAGTGTTATTATTTCAAAGCTTAATGATCGACAGTTACTAGACCTAAAAATCCCATAGGCACTGGCAGGGCCTTCAGGAAAATTCCCATTAGAATTTAATGCTGTCATGGACGAAGGGTCTAGTCGAGCATATGTAGAACTGATCTTCTAATAACACTTCTTTATTATAGTACCCTACTGGGGGGGGGTGCTCAAATATTAAACTATAGTGGACTGTTCCTGAAATCACACTAGGGCCCATTAGAAACAAATACTGTCTTGGGGGGTGTAGTGGAACATATACGTACCTGAACTTCTGGAGACATTTCTTTATTACAGTACACAATTAGAGACCTTTTTTAGTGGACTATATGGGCAAGGGCCTCAAATCAAACCCCATTTAAAGTGGACTGGTCCCAAAATGGTACAGGTTTTGGGAGGGCATTCTGGAAAATTGGCTGTCAGGGACAAAGGGTCTAGTGGAGTATATATGTACCTGATTTCTGATGACACATCAGTATGACAGTACACTACTGGAGGGACCTTGTATAGTGGACTATAGTGGACTTGACCTCAAGTCAAACATGTTGTAGTCTGGACAGCCAATGGGGGCTGGCAGGGCATGCTGCCAAATTCCCAATAGGAACTAAAGCTGGCATGGAAGAAGGGTCTAGTGGAGCATATATGTACCTAAAGGGAACTCTGTATAGTTGACTATTCTGTGATTTGACCAAAGGAGTCTTTGACTGCCAGTCTCACAGCCGAATCACTGTTATGAAAAAAAAAGATCTGCGTTCTGGTAATGTGGAGGTACCAAATGTCTGCTTTTACATAGAATTGCTTGGTTTCCTTTAATACATCATGATGCAAAGCCTGTTTTGTTATAAATATCACCCTATTAATATTACTAATAATAAAAAATGGAAAATAACTGTTTACAGCAACATCTCCAACACGTCCTTCACTAGAGCCTCGCTGCATGGGAGTGTCTGTCTGCAATACATGAGGTAAATGAATCTGTCTATCATGGCTTTCAAAAAAACACTTTAATGCACATGCAGTTCTCATAAATGTGCAGAAAATGTGTTTTATGATGTTTTATGATTTGTAATATATTTACACATGCTTATGATTTACTGCTGAACACTAAAATTGTGGGAGCTTTTAGATTTTTAGTCCCATTAAGAATTTCATCAGGCTGCACATCATTGAAGGGACTTTGTCAGTTCACCTTATGTATGCAATTCAGATTTGTGTCACTAGAGGTCAGCAGGAAAAAAACAGTGCTCAGTTCAATTGACTTATTTTACATTTATTTCAAAAAGATATGGCACTTTCTTTGAAGCAACACTTTTAATTGCCAACTAAAAATAGTCAGTAATTAACAACTTGAGTAGAAAGAAGAGGTTTTCATCTTTCATGGGACTCCTTCCTTTTGTATGCATTTTAGAAAATATCACAGTAATGAATCTCTGAATGTAAGGAACAGATGCTGGATGTGTCCAGGCTATTTAATAGGTTAACCAAATCTCAGCTGTTCTTCAAAGGACAACCAAAATAAAGTGTCAGCTCAAAAAGCCTTCATCGAACAAGACCTCAGCATTAACTGCCTTTAGACTGCAAAGCAAACAAATGAGACAGATTCACATAAACAAACAAGGGGTGCTCCCTGTATGCTGAGCGGGTTGAATGAGTGCAATCAACCAAAGAAATCCCACACGGCCATGAAAGGCACGGGGAGTCCTACGATGCATTTCCGCACCAACAAAAATAAACTTGTTACGCAATGAACTCATGAAGTGGGAGGACGAGTGGGGACTTAGATTAGCTGAGCTTGCCTACAGCTTTGCTGCCGGAACAACCTATCCAGCATAGCCCCCTCACATATAAAACAAACCTTGTGCAGAAAATCTAGTCTCAATCCCAGGCTTTGAGTTCTGCAACAACGTTTGGATCCAGCACACATTCGCTGTGGCATTTGGTAGAGTGACTCAGACTGGTTGCATTAAAAAAAGCTTCATTTGATGCTCTAAATTCTAGGTTACATCTGCATGGTTGTTTGATTTGCTAAAGGTAAATTGCTGACATTTATTTGAAGGATTTTCCCTTTCCTCAGAATGGCGTTGCTACATAACTAGGTAATACTGTCGGAACTGGTCTACGTCAAAGTGGTTAACGTCTATCCTAACATCTACCTTTCCCTTGTATTCTTATTTTTTTAAAACCCTCAGACGAGCAAGTTCAGGGGTGTTAGATTAGTGTTGGAACTAACTCAGCAGGAGGGTACCCCTCTGGGAGCAAGTCTGGAGATATTTGCAACAACCCCTTTGTGAGCTAAGAGAAAAATGTTACGTTAATAGAATCTCACAAAATGGAGACCATGCAGAGAAAAAAAGGGGAAAAAAAACAGCCAAAGAAGGAATCATTGTGCTCTGGTTGTGTTAATTAGCGGATTGCTAACAGGCCAAAGGCGGGAGGTGAATGGCAGCGGCACCTATTAGACTCCTGGAGGGCAGCACATTCCTCAGACATAACCCATAAATGAGCGTGGTGGACTGCTATTCAGTTGATATCAAGGCACCCAGACTATGAGTAATGAGTAACATGCTCGTGAGAAACGGGGGAAAAGGAGCCTTAATTAAATCGGAGAACAACCTCCGAAGAACCTGGGAACATGTACCTCTGGGAGTTGGGCAAGAAAGAGTCAGAATACAAGTATTCGTGGAACATAGGTAGGGTGTCGAAGGGTACTGTGATAATTGTAATTGTGTTGAGGAGATGGAAGGTGGTGGGGGAGGTGGTAGAAGCGAGAGGAGTGTGGGCTGAGAGGCAGGAAAGGAAGGCTAAGACAATCAGGAAGGACCCTGTGGGAGGGCACTCTGTTGCACTGGGTAATTGGAGGTGATGGCAGTGGGACTTCTTAGTGTTGAGAGAATAGAGAGTCAGAACGAGAGTGAGGCTAGTGGGATTCACAGATTGTGAGGAGGCATTTTGGTGATGGTGGGGCCAAGAGCCGGTGTGGTAATTGATTGGCAGACGAGTGGCAAGGGTGTTCCTCTGGTTCGGGTCAGGAGAAGCAAAATCGATCATCAGATTTGTTCAGTGCTGCGGAAGTCCCCAAGAAACAGGACAGGCTAGGGAGGAGGTACCCAATTGAAGTGAAATGGAAGCGCATCTCCCTTCAAGAGGAAAGAGAGACAAATAGATTTGGTGGGGGTGCCTTAGAGGAGGAAAGAGACAAAGACTTGGTGCGAATGAGCACGACTTCAGGGAGAGGAGAAAAGAGCAAAGAGTAAGGGAAAGAGATGGAAGGAAGCAATAATCAAAGCAGGCCAGAGCTTAGGAAAAGGGAAGCAGTAGGGAAGGCGAAGTGGGATGGGAGCAAATAGAAAAACAGAAAGAGTAGAGAAACACTGACTCACGAGGGATTAAGAGTGAGATGTGGCAGAGAGCGAAGGGGGAAGGAATGCTCAATTAAAGGAAGTGGGTCAGGGGAAGCAGGCGGATGGGTTTGAAGTGATGAACACAATATCAAAGGTCTGCCAAGAAGTCCTCATGCAAGAGCAAAATATCCATGACCTTCTCGACCTTTTGTTGTAGATATGTTTGTTGTCTTATGAATGTGAAATTGAATGTGCTCGGGATATTCAGCATTGCCGTTGTTCATGAAAAAAGAAAGAAAATAGCCTTGATATGGGTTTAAGCCAGTGTGCCTTCTTGACATTGCTGGGTCAGTATTTCATGTCCTCAGAATGCAAATCCTCTCATGACCTTTAGACAGTTTAAAACATAGTTTCATCAAAAAAATGCTCAAATTGATAATTCTGAATGCCTAATTAATAGACCAGCTTTATTAAACATGTAAATGCAGCTAACACTGTATAGACCTAATGGAAGGCAGTTAGCACAGTTATCTGAAAGACAGCTAGCTGATAACGGCTGTTTTTGTTTACTGTTGTTTTTGACTAGCATTTTAATGCTAACTTTTAATGCTAAGAAGTTGACTATTAACTCCCTTAGTCATTTATTTTAGCCCCAAATCCATCATGTCAGTTATTTTGTATAGACTGAATTTTTCAGGTCAGATTCTGGTGCCATAGCTATGAAACAAGCTCCAGGAACAACAGGAACAGGATCATATTAATCCCATGTGAATATTTCATGTTGGTAAAAATTCTATCATATATTGTATATAATGTATCATATATTAAAACACAGGTATTGTAGGTGTTTATGTGTGAAGGTAGTCAAAGATGTATCAACTTGTCTTGTCTGTGGCTACAACCAATATAGTAAAAAGTTATGACCACTGGTCCAGAGCTAATGACACATTGCATTGACTTAAAACAGCCAAGCAGATGATTAGGGTAACAAAATTATGGTGTAATGAAATGTTGGCGCTTGATTTTTATGAGCAAATTGATGGAGGCTGGGGCCCCCTCATATGTGATACAGGGACCACCAAGCCCAACCTACCCCAACGCTTGTTCGCCAGACAAGATCTGACATATCTCACCATGTATGTATGGATTTTACAGACAACAAAGTATAAATGGAGTAACTACTCCCATCTCTGTCACTTAGAACCAGATTACCGAAATTCTCTGGTAAAACTGAATTACATCTCCATATAAATCTAAATCCATCAAAATAGTTCTTTTGTCTTTTTTCCTGAGATTTTCATGTGAAACTACATGGCATAGTCCTGTTGTTTTGCCATTGTTTAAGTCAGAGGACCACTTCCCCAAGCATCTCTCTAACCTCCTGAACTGACTGATAAGTGTGTAAACATGTAAATCCGCTGGGAGGAAGCGTCAGAAGACATGACGAGCGACGCATCTTTCTAAAAGCGTGCATGCTTCGCTTAAATTTAAAAAGTGTTTTTTTAAGTCAAGTGCTTGGGGATTACCCTTGATATGTCAATCAAGTCCATTTTGAGGTTTGGAGAGGAGAACAGGAGGAAAGGAGGGGAAGAGGGTGACGGGGAGAAGGAGGGTGAGCGTCGTTAGGGGAAAGTGTGGAGGACGAGAGGGCTTTTCGACGCCTCGCTGTTTTTCAGGAGTTTCTCAAGAGATATGCTGAGAAGGGTGTGAATGCTAGACCTAACTAGCCCTTATCTTCAGTCAGCCTGACACTGCAAACACTTCAGCCCTGCGCTCTCTGGGCTGCCATCACTGCTGCTCTTTTTGACACCTGGAACACAGTCAAGTTTCTTTATCTGCGAAATGTAATGGGTTTGTTATTTGACAGAGTGCCTCAAGGCATCAAATGCTTAGTCCTGTCTTCCTTTTCAATCTCGCAAAAAAAATATAATTAGTGCAGTTTTATTCCATTTCACACAAGAAGTAGAAAACATACAGCTGCTAAACTCATCCCTAATCTATCTTAATTACTAATGTTTCATATTTATTTATATATTGGTTTGTTTATTTGGGCAGTGCATGGGGAGATAATAAATAACTAATTAATTTGTCTATATTAACAGTGCAGGAGAGCATAGAGGAGGTTTTAAATGTTATAAATTTAAAAAGTGCTTACTGCGGTTGACTAATATCTCTTATTCTGATTCATAGAATGTTTAATGACTTTGTTTATTGACTAATATCTCATATTCCACTGATTAATAGTGTTTATTGAGGTTATTTATTGACTAATATTTCATTTTGGTCTATAGAGTTCCAAGATTTTGCTTAAGGACTGATATCTCCTATTCTAGTGATTAATAGTGTTTATTGAGATTGTATCATATTTTTGTATCCTATCCTATTTGCTATGCTATTGTACTGTAGTGATTTTTGAGCCTTCGTATGAACTATTATAAAAAAAACAAACATGTTTTTGTGCCCATAAAGCTATTTTTTTATAGACATTGGCATAATTGGCCAATCAAAACTTATTTCCAGTAATCAAAATGGCTGTAAAGATCATTAAAAACATCTTCATTACTTCAGAAACACTACAGAAACAGTTCAGAAAGATTCAGCCAGCTTTTTACCCTGAGAAATGATTTTCACTTTCTGCTCCATTACATATTCTTTAACGCTATGCTGAATCTTTTTAGAGGGGGGAAAAAAGCTCTTGCACTGCAGTCCAGTCAGATTGCGAAAGGCCCGTTCATTGGTTTGAGCCGCGCCCGCAGCTGTAGCGGTGCACTGAACTAATCAGAGCAGCTGAAGCTATTGATCACTGAAGTGACACGGGCCAGCCTGCCAGACCTCCAAAATAAATTGACATAATTGGCGGATCTGTTCGCATTTGGCGAAACAGCGAAAAAGGTAAACAGCATGGGTGATGATGGTAAATCAGGTTGCAGTAATTCAGTAAGCTAGATAATAAATGCTAGTAGTCAAAGCCTGCTGAAACCATGAGTAATTCTCCCCAACTTCTGTCAGCTTCAGCTAGCAGCACATCCATCATACCCTACCTGCTCTGCGAGCAGAATTCATCAAAGAATTTATGGATTACTTAGTGAAATGATACGGCCTCCCATAAACATCTTCACCTGTACTTTGAACGTTCCAATATCTTCTCAATATTCTCTGAGAACAGTACGAGGATCACTGCTTGAGGTCTTTGGAGTTAACCCAGGGCCTGTATAAAATACAGGTGTCTTGGTCAGTAATTTTTCAACAGCTTCTCTGCTTTAACTGAAATAGAAGCTTTTAGCACTTTCCTCTCCAGTGAGTTTTGCGTGTTTGGGGTGCCTTTCAGACCTGGTTATGATGCTTTAATGGGAAATTGCTATAAGTCAGGTACATTTTGCCAAAAGTAAGGGGGAAAATGCTCTTTCAAAGGCATCAAGAATGCCTGACTCTTCCTTGAACTTCCAAAATTTTGACATTTCTGAAAGTACTACTAGTGCTGGCTGATATATCATCTATATCAGCATATTTATGCCAGTTTTAGTGGTTTTGCTGCTTTCAGAAAAAGGTTAGCTTAGTTTCCCCAAGGTACAAGCAGTTTAAGGTCCAATCGTGTGTTTTCACTATGTTCACTTCCCCAGGAAAAAAGAGCACATATGTATGTTTAACTGAACTTTATTTAAACAGTAAAGTAAGTGACTCAGCAGACTGAGGTGCTGTCACTATGACCTGAGGATCGCAAGTTCAAATCCTAGGTCACGCTCCTTACCATCAGCTGCCGGGGCCAAGAGAGCAAAAATTGGCTATCCTCTCCGGGCAGGTAAGATGGCACTCTCTCCCCAGCACTGTTAAGTAATGTCAGAAGGCTCAGGTGTCTGCCAGGTGATCCATCAGAACTGGGGATCCTGCGCTTTCCTCCAAGCACGTTGGCTGCCCGGCAGCAATGTATCAGCAGAAGTTGGAAAAGAGGCGGAGCTTGACTTCACATGCATCGGAGGAGGCCTGTGTTAGTCTGCACTATCCTACAGTCAGGGACATTACAAGTGATAGGAAGTCAACAAATGGGCGGGTCAATTGGCTACACACATTTTGGAGAAAATCGGATTAAAATGATGATAATAATAGTAATAATAATAATAATAATAATAATAATAATAATAAACAAACATAAACAGTAAAATAACTGTAAACGTCTGCAGTCATGACAAGGTAAGTGGAGTAAACACAACTTCAAATAAATTAATTACAACACAATCTGACACAGTAAACAAACTAAATGGGTAAGCTTGAGGAACACCGCTAATGTGACAAGAAATGCTGATCCTGTGACTGTCCAGTACCTTTGCTCTGAGACTGTAGCAAGAATAAGATAATGCACAGTAGAAAAAATATATATTACTGAATTTTATCACGATTGCACTGATTTGTTGGCAAAATTCAG
Source organism: Crenuchus spilurus (assembly GCA_036984385.1). NCBI lineage: Eukaryota > Metazoa > Chordata > Actinopteri > Characiformes > Crenuchidae > Crenuchus > Crenuchus spilurus. The sequence continues at coordinate 8,766 of BRDA01054569.1, read as the reverse complement.
ATTTCAGAGCAGAAGCATTTCAAACCAGCTCCAGTAAAAAGTCTAACTGAATCTAAGGAATAGACCAGACACAGTTCAGAGGTTAAAGTTTCAGAACATACAGATTTTCACAAGAGTTTTCCTATTTTTAACCCTTTCACCTACTGTGTTGTCATTTTCTCTTATTAACCTCATAGCAAAACAAATTAAATAGATATCTCACTGTGGGATATACAAAGCAGTATCTGGCAACCCATTCCAGTGGCAGAGACTAGACCTGATGTGCATCACTTGTCACTGTGATGTGTCCAGGTGTGTTGTTATGAGTCAGTAATATTTCAATGCCAGCTCTGAATGTTTTTTGAAAGTGAAAGACGGTAAATTATTCCCCACTTCCTTGCCAAGCGAGCCCCAACTGTAATGGAGTCTCACCTGCCCTGGACTGATGCTTGCTTGCAGGGAGATTTTGTGGATAATCTTGATGTACCAGTGCATCAAAATGAGAATATCGTGAAAAGTTCATAATTTAATTTAAAAAGTATCATATTTTGTCAAAAAGTGGCATATATTTTATATTAATTACATATAAAGTGACATTTCAGTCCTTTTTATTTTAATGTTGATACTGTTTGTAATAGTAGTTTACTCCAAATGAAATACTCTAAGTTGTGATTCTGGATTTCAGATTTTTATGAGCTATAAGCCACACTGATCAAGATTTAAAAAAAAATAGAATGAATATGACCTTTGAATTAAATTACGAACAAAAACACATTTTCTGATGTGGCAGTGCATGTAAAAAAATTTCAAGGATCTATAAGAACGTCCTTCAGCTCTACTGGGGTCTAAATTAGTTTAAAGAAACAGCAACAATCCTTTGTTTTTCCATTTCATGCAGATATCTTCTTTTAAAACAATGACTTTTTTTCTTTTACAGCATATTGTTCCATGACTGTTCTATATACAGCATGCAGAACTGAAGGTGAAATATCCTGACTCACCACATTCAACAGCATTTTCTATTCTATTCAGTGGAGACTCCAGGGTAAAGGTGGTGGGGGGCTGACTGAGGTAAAAATCACCAGCGGTGTGTCTATGAATCTTTGACCCACTCAGCAGGCCTTACAGCCTAAGAGCCATTTAAATGGGAATAATGTTTTCTGTGCCAATCAACATCACCCTCCCCAATGCCCCCGACCCCCTGGCAATGTTATACAAACATGGGAGTGGGGGGGGGGGGGGGGGGC
>BRDA01054565.1:0-12570 GCA_036984385.1 Crenuchus spilurus | reverse complement strand
GGTGAATTCGGACAGCCTTCGCGCATCGTTGTGACGTAATCGGCCTTCAAATGCGTCCTTCGAAGGATGCAGCCCCTGAATTCGGACACACCCACCATTTCAATAAAATGCAATTGCAATTACACTGAAGATGTAAAACAAAACAACATGACAAAAACGGATGAACAGTTTCCTATACACTGACTGACATCAAACTACATTCACCACAATCACAAACGTTTTACAATGACTGGCCAAGGCTCAGAGACAGGGGAGTTTAAATAACACACATAATCACACTGATATGAACAAACAGGGCTGTGTGATAAGACAAGACAGGTGCTGAGTATCATGAGGGCATGATGACATGAATAGGCAGGGACATGGAGACATAACACAAATGTAAACAAAGGCACATGGTGACAGGACGTGTGGACAGATGGCACACAAACAAAATGTAACATCTAGCAGTCAAGAACAATAATGTTAGGTACAAATATTCAGGAAAGGCCTGAAAAGTCATAATTTAACTGCTTTAAACATCCATTCAAATATTGTACACTATTCAGTCTTACATAACAGAGTCTGCCAAAGGGGTTTTGAGCTGCTAATGTGATAAGGGAAACTGCATTAACGTTTCAGATAAATGTTAGCTTATAGTGAATTTTAAAGGCTAACCTCTGAAGACTATGAGAGAGTAAATTGGATTTGGAAGCGAATGGAGCAAACAGTAGAAGAGGCCATCCTGCCACACTTCGGGTTTGGCAGACAGGAAATGTCATCATCTCATCATCTAGTAGTGACAGTTTGACACTGCAAACAGCAATGCTCCTAGCCTTCAGAATCAGTGGCACTGACATACTCAGTGGCCCTGGCAGACAAACAGAAAAAAATCTGCATTTGTGAAACAGTGCTTTACATTAACCAGCACTATAGGCAAATTAATATTCATAATAACAATATGATCAATATTTTCTTCTAGTGATTAAAAAAAACACTCACAGTTCTGATCACATTAAGGTTTTTGAATCATGATTCAGGTCATTTTTTGGATTAGCAAACAAGTGATACCTTCCTGTCCATTATCTAACAAACTGAAACACTTACTTACACTTAAAGCTCAAATCCATCTGTTACTGTGTTTACTTGGTTTTTGGGCATTTGTTTGACTGGGATATTATCATTGGGCATCTCTAGGTACCTTCTGCTACTTCTCCTATCAATACACACATCAGATCTTTATACCAGTACAAAGGCAATAACAAAACTCATTATGACCATATACACCATATATTGCCCATTACATTTAAATCAGAATAACTGACTGAACCTTGTAGTGTGTATTATATACATTGTGTTATTCATGTGATTCATAGTCAAACTGCATAGTTAGTACTAATGTAACCCTCCCACTGCTGCTGCTCCCATCCCCACCTCATTCTTGTCATGTCCTCATTTGTTTTACGTTTCCATGTCACTATGTGCTTTTGTTTATTTTTTCCACTTGTCTTGTCCACATCATGTCTCCACCCCCAGCTACGTCATGTCTGGTTCAAGCCACAGCCCTGTTGTCTCATTTGAGTCTGATTATGTTCTCTATAAAAGCCTTCCCAGTGTTTCAATCCTTGTCTGTCATCTCACAGAGGACGTTGCCAGGAGTAATTGTGTAATGTCTACCATGTCATGTTGTCACATTTATGTCTTTAGTTGAGTCTTGTTTTCACAGCTATTTTTTTGAGTTTGTAATAAAACCAGTTCTGTTTCTAGATCCCACGCTGTGTCCTCTCATTGTCAGCCACAGCCTTCTGACATCTAATGTCCTGTCAGACCTGATACAAAAGTCATGAAACCAGACACGTGCGGATAAAATGGTAAAAGATGAGTTTTACTGATAGTCCATGACATCAAACATCCCATAGAAGAGTACAGAAGGCAGGTAGATGAAAAAACAACCTTACTGTTCAGTAAGCAGTCCTAAGAGTTCCAAAGCAACGGTATCCAAAAAGGGCTGAGGCAAAACGAAGTCACAAATAGACAGAAGAATGATCCAAACCAGGCAAAGTAATCAAGGCAAACAGAGTAGAAGGGCTAAGGCAAAGACTAGGTCGATAAAGTAAGCAAACAGGGTCAAAAACTATGAATGAAAACTGATAACAAAGAAGACGCTTGGTAAGGCACTAGTAAGTGGCAATACTTCACGTTGTGGCTGTGTTTGGTGGAGGTTTAAGTAGGCTGCAGGTAATGAGAGTCAGCTGCGTGCACTCAGTACTCAGGCAAGTTTGACCTTTGGACTGCGCGCTGAGTAGCAGAGTGCACACGTCTCCCTCGCGCTGCTGGTTGGGAGGTGTAGTTCCTGATAGTACTCCCCCTCCACGCCCCCGAGACAGACCGGGCAGAGACGGGACGACGATGAGGGGGCCCAGCGAGGGAACGGCTTCTGGGTCGACCTCTAGGACGAGGAGCGGGACGATTGGGATGAGTCCTGTGATAATCAGCCACCATGGCTGGGTCGAGGATATCGGAAGTGGGAATCCAACACTGCTCCTCAGGGCCATAGTTCTCCCAGTCCAGCAAGTATTGTAGAGCACCTCTGTGATACCTGGAATCAAGCAAGGCACATATGGGGAAGATGGTGTCATCATGCACCCGCTCAGGTATGTTACTGACGTCATCGGGAGCAAGCTCACCCAGAGAGCCAGGAATCACCGGCTTTAAAAGAGAGACATGGAATGTATTAGCAATCCTATATCTAGGGGGTAGACGTAATTTATATGCCACATCATTAATTCTTTTAATTATAAGAAAAGGTCCAATGTATTTAGAATTTAGTTTATTACGTCCCTTGAGATCTCTTGTAGATAACCAAACTCGATCTCCCGGCCGGAAAACCGGTGTCTCTCCCCGATGACGATCTGCAAAGTCTTTGTTCCTCCAGAGAACCTCCTCGATCCTCTGTTGAGTTTGTTCCCATACCCGTTCGCTCCTCTGCATCCAGTCGGTGACAGTGGGAACCTCCTCTGCGGCTGCTGTCCATGGTGCTAGAGTACACATTGAAATGGGGTGACCCCTGTGGCTCGAGAGATGAGTGAATTCTGAGCCCTTTCAGCCCAGATTAGGTAGCGTGACCAGTCCTGTGGATTGTCATGACAATAGATACGAAGAAATTTTGCAAGTTCTTGATTAGTACGCTCACACTGACCGTTAGACTGAGGATGATATCCAGACGTAAGGCTGATATTAACGCCCAGGTGTTCAAAGAAGGCCTTCCAGACGTGTGAGGTAAACTGAGGGCCTCTATCTGAAAGTACATCATCCGGTATACCAAAATTTCTAAAAATGTGTTGAAATAACATCTCGGCTGTCTGGAATGCTGTGGGGATAGACTGGAAGGGGATAAATTTCAAGGCTCTGGAAAAACGATCCACAACAGCCATTATAGTAGTAAAGCCTCCGGACAAAGGTAAATCCGTTATAAAGTCCAGTGCTATATGTGACCAGGGTCGATTGGGAACTGGTAAAGGCATAAGTTTGCCAGCAGGGAGCGTCTTAGGGATCTTACATTTGGCACAGATGGAACAGGATGATACAAACACATGGACATCATGTCTGAGAGATTCCCACCAATATCTAATGGCTATGATCTCTTGTGTTTTACGCTCACCAGGGTGACCGGAGGATAAAGAGGAATGGGCCCATGTTAATAGGCGATCTCTAAATTGGGCAGGAACGTAAGTCTTGTTTGGAGGACATTGTTTGGGTACTTGAATAGTTCGAAGTGCATTTTGTCTCTCAGTGTCAACCTCCCAGGTAACTGCAGCTAAGAACACTTGGGGATTTAAATTTTTTTCTGGATCTTGATCATTGGAACTTAAAGAGACCAAAAACATACGTGATAAGGCGTCGGCCTTGATATTTTGTGATCGAAGACGATATGTAACACTAAAATCAAAGCGAGCAAAAAACAATGCCCAGCGGGCTTGACGAGGATTAAGCCATTTGGCTGACTTTAAGTATTCTAGGTTTCTATGGTCAGTGATAACTTGAACTTTATGTTGCGCTCCCTCTAACCAATGTCTCCATTCTTCAAACGCCAATTTCATTGCAAGAAGCTCACGATCCCCTACAGTGTAATTTTGTTCCGCTGACGTCATTTTGTGAGAATAATAGGTAATCGGATGTAATTTAGATGGTTGACCAGATCTTTGTGAAAGTACTGCTCCGACCCCAATTTGAGACGCATCTACCTCTACTATGAAAGGTAGATTAGGATCAGGTTGACGTAATACTGGGGCTGAAGTGAAAGCCGTTTTGAGGTTGTTAAATGCGAACGTGGCTGAGGGATTCCACTGGAACTTTCTAGGGGGAATCTTAGTCAAGGAGGTTAACGGGGCAGCTATGGAGCTATAATTGCGAATGAACCTTCTATAGAAATTAGCAAAGCCGAGGAATTGTTGGAGCTCTTTAACAACAGTGGTAGGCCAAGGCCAGTTAAGTACGGCTTCTATTTTATGTTCATCCATGGAGATGCCATTGACGCTGATGATGTAACCGAGATAGGAGACTTTAGAAACATGAAATTGGCATTTTTCAGCTTTCACAAACAAATTATTTTCAAGGAGACGAGAGAGGACCGAACGAACATGAGGGACATGATCTGAGTAGGATTTTGAAAAGACCAGTATGTCATCAAGGTACGAGAGGCATATCACGCCAAGCATATCACGTAGAACGTCGTTTATAAAGGATTGAAAGACAGAGGGACTAATACTGAGGCCGAAAGGCATTACGGAGTACTCATAGTGCCCCCAAGTGGTGATAAACACAGTTTTCCATTCATCTCCCTCCCGGATCCGAATTAAATTATAGGCGCTACGTAGGTCTAAAGTGGTGAATATAGTAGCTTCACGGAGTTGTTCTAGTGATGAGGGAATTAAAGGAAGAGGATAAGCATATTTCTTGCATATTTGATTAAGATATCTATAGTCTATACAAGGTCGTAACCCCCCATCCTTCTTTTTGACGAAAAAAAATCCGGATACTATAGGTGATGTGGATGGCCGGATAAAACCCTGATTTAAGGCCTCGTTGATGTAAATGTTCATAGCCTTTTCTTCTTCCTGTGTGAGAGGATAGGCTCTGGCTTTAGGGAAGATGGGGTTGTCCGTTAACTCTATGGCGCAGTCACAGGTGCGATGAGGAGGTAGTGTGGTAGCTTTGGTTTTGCTGAAGACTTCTTTTAAGTCCATATATTCACTAGGAATATTTGTGTACGTGTCTGGGGATGGGCTTTCAATAGAAGTAGATTGGGCCTGGATGGTAGGTGGCAGAATACAGTGTTGATTGCAATATGGGGAAAACTGAACAATGTCTTTCTTCTTCCAATCAATAATAGGATTATGAAGTTCTAGCCAGGGAAGACCCAAGATCATGGGGTAGGCTGAATGTTCTAAGACTAAAAAAGAAATGGATTCGGAATGTAGAGCACTGATTTGAAGACGTATAGGTAGTGTGCGATGAGTTATTCTCCCAGATCCAAGTGGAGCTCCATCCAGTGCGCTGAGACGAAAGGGAATAGGTAGTCTCTCTATGGGGATATAATAAAGTTGAACCAGCTCAGCCTGAATGAAGTTTCCCTCCGCTCCAGAATCCATTAGTACTGAAACAGTAAATATATCATTAAGGCAGTACACAGTTGCAGGGATTCTATAAGACCTGGAATAGAGACTAAAAGTGGGAATGCTCACCACATTAGCGCACGGTGCAGGTTCCGTGCGCTTTCCCTCTGGTTGAGCCGAGACGTTACGTGGGCGCAGTCTGCAATCGCGTACCAAATGACTGGAAGATGCACAGTAAAGACACAATCCAGCCTTTCTTCTACGTGTCTTCTCTTCCGGCGAAAGATGAGAGGCATCACACTGCATGGGCTCCACGACATCTTTTCCAGAGGGATTAGTGGTGGTTAAATCTCTGAGAGGGAATCGAGGACGAGTCTTGCGCTCAGTTAGGAGGTGATCCATACGAATAGCAAGTCTAATGAGTTGCTCCAGGTCTAGGGCATCATTGCGGCAAGCCAGTTCAGTTAAAACATCATCATTCAAGCCAAGGCGGAACATCACTTTTAAAGCCTTCTCATCCCAACCACTAGCTGCTGCCAGGGTACGAAATTCTATAGAATAGTCCACAACAGAACGGCGTCCTTGTTTTAACTTGGGTAGTAGCTCTCCACTAGTCCTGTCTTGGCGAGGGTGAGCAAATACTGCTCTGAATTCTCCAATAAACTCTAAATAAGACATTACAGATACACGAGGCCATACTGCGGTAGCCCATTCAAGTGCCTTGCCCTGTAACAATGAGGCTACGAGACTGATCTTAGCGAGCTCTGATAAAACTGGGGAGTGGGACATAAATATGTCACATTGCATTAGGAATCCTGCACACTTCTCAGGTGAACCTTCAAACCGTTCTGGTGGGATAGCCCTAAATGGGGTCTGATAAGTAAAAAAAGTGGGGTTCATAGTGGCATCTGCAAATGCTGTAGTACTGGGACCGGTCGGTGGAGGTTCATTGTCTGTAAGTTTTTGAATATTAGAACAAAGAACAGCGATTTGTCCCTGTTGTTCTGAGACAGTTTGAGCGAGCTTGTTCAGGTTGCCGGCTAATTCTTGTAGCATTTGTTGATGGTGTCCCAATAACTGACCCTGTGAGGAGACTGCCTTCTGTACGGGGTCTGAATCCACTGTCTGCATATTAAAGGGCGAAGTATTTTGTCAGACCTGATACAAAAGTCATGAAACCAGACACATGCGGATAAAATGGTAAAAGGTGAGTTTTACTGATAGTCCATGACATCAAACATCCCATAGAAGAGTACAGAAGGCAGGTAGATGAAAAAACAACCTTACTGTTCAGTAAACAGTCCTAAGAGTTCCAAGGCAACGGTATCCAAAAAGGGCTGAGGCAAAACAAAGTCACAAATAGACAGAAGAATGATCCAAACCAGGCAAAGTAATCAAGGCAAACAGAGTAGAAGGGCTAAGGCAAAGACTATGTCGATAAAGTAAGCAAACAGGGTCAAAAACTATGAATGAAAACTGATAACAAAGAAGACGCTTGGTAAGGCACTAGTAAGTGGCAATACTTTGCGTTGTGGCTGTGTTTGGTGGAGGTTTAAGTACGCTGCAGGTAATGAGAGTCAGCTGCGTGCACTCAGTACTCAGGCGAGTTTGATCTTTGGACTACGCGCTGAGTAGCAGAGTGCACACGTCTCCCTCGCGCTGCCGGTTGGGAGGTGGAGTTCCTGACATGTCCAAAAATTAGAATACTGTGAAAAGTTCATTTGTGTTGATGTTTAATGTGGATATTGTTTAAATAGTAATTACTGCTATAAGCTACAGTTTGTTTTTATAAATAACATTATGAACTTTTTCACAATATATACTTTTTTGGAGATGCACCAGAATGTGTATCTATGAGGCAAAGCCTTTGGAAATTATCCCTTGTGTTGGATTAAGACAGGCAGTTCTCTTCAGCCCATGGCAACAAGAAATCAAAGCCAAGTTGAACACAAAAACACCACTTTGTACTTTGTTTCCTTTAATGAAATTCCCTTTCGTCTTAAGTTCATGTCAAAAGAATTTACTGAATCCATTCACACTGACTTTAGAGATGAAAGCTGTTCAGTGAGATTATCTGCTGTTAGATAAATCATTTCTACTCTTGTTCAAGTGCCAATAAAAAAAAGAGTGGAAGTCCTTGCTTAATGCCTGTGCTTCCATTCGCATGCAAATGTCGTTGTCAGTGACTGAAAATTAAAATTCCATGTTGGGTATTTTTGAAAACTGGGCAAAACACAGATTTTTGAGAACACTGACATCACACTGTGATGTTCTGCATGCTTGTTACTTTTTATTTATTGACTATACAGCAACGAGACTGTTAATGTGTGCTGGTTTATCTGAGTTCATCTTTTCATTACAGCATACAGAGGAAGCAGAATCTACCGCTCTGGGGTGTGTTTCCTGAAAGCAATTGAACTTAGCAATTTACAAACAACTTTAAGAACAACGTAACTCTAAGAATGCGATTTTTCCAACTGCTTCCCAAAAGCCTTCTTATCTTCCAAACTTACAAACGAATCCCTAAGTAGCACTTGGTTGACTCCTCGTGTCTGCATCAAATAGGCTTGGCCAGTCGAAAACTGAACCACCGATTTACATACATTTCTTCATTATTAAGCCACAAACATATCGTTATGTAAACAATAATTATAAATCCAAACATCAAAAAAGTATTTACACTACATACATGCAAAAAATAAAAACATTTCACTTGCAGTTGCTGTCCATGACATGCCAAGCCTACAGGCAAATCCTCTTGGTTACGTGTTCATGATTAACATCATGCTTCCCATGCTATATTCCTGGTAAAATGCATCTAGTGTTATGTCTGCGCCAACGCTGATGCCTATCCAATCTTTTATTGGCCGACTGCAGTGTTCTTTTACAATGCTGGCCACTACAAAAGCCATGATTTGCTTCACAAAAATGAGCGGTCATTAGCATTGACAGCCACTACAGAAGTAGCGTACTACACATGCGCGGAATTGATTTGGGATCAAGTCATTGGAAGTGCGCAAAATTTTTTATGATTCTAGGCCAGACTAGTGTGTTTGGCACATTTTTTGCGTAAACATTTTTATAAAAATGGTCGGGGTGCTTTTTAGAGGGTTGGGCGGGGATGATCACCAATTTTTTTTTACTTGGCCTAAGCTTGTCAACTCTTAACCAGTCAAATTCACTGATTCCCCTACCCACCGCAGACCGGGATTTGTCAAAGTTTTCTGTGGTGAGTTTTGCATCCATTGCATGCGCATTCATATCTATCTCATAATGACTCCATTCTTATTGGCTTTTTCTAACTGGTTCTGTCATCGTATGAGGCTTTAATGAAGATGCATTTGTCAGATTAATAGTTTTCATTTATAGATATTTCTTTTGTAGTCCTTCTGCCATCTTTTGTGTCTTCTGGGGAGATGTTCCATACTTCAATTGAATTTGTAAATCACTCAAGAAGAACATGATCTATGTTTAACATGGTTTATTTAAGTTTTCAACATCATTTTAATATTCGCTACATACTTTTCTATCATCAATCTAAAAAAAATAAATAATAAAAAAAAACACCTCCCCCCTGAACCAAAATTTTTGGTGAAAAAGGATAATCACCAATTTTTTTTTTACTTGGCCTTAGTAGGGCAATTTGTAACCATTGCTTGGGATACAATATATTAATTTACTACTACGACTGTTACACTGGAAAACAACCCCATTGCATTTATGTAATTTATATGTGTATATCAATAAATAATATACTGTACTTTAAGCAATCTTAGTTTTTTTTATTTTGTGAAAACAATAATTCCAACTTAATAAGTACATGTATGTGCAGTATTGAACTAAGGACGCTGGCTCTAATTTACGTGATGCAAACACGCTTTCAAAAGAAAATTTAAATGTTCATGAATTCTTGTTTAATACACGCGTGTGCTGAGTGTTGTTTTTTCAAAGGATGATCAGCGGCCTCTTAATTTTTCAGACAGAACTGCACATGAACTTCAAGTTACGAACAACTTGGTGAGTTACGAAAGGGTCAGACCACTCGTAGATTTACGAACGAGTTTAAGTATGACGTGGGTTACGAAGGCTTTTGGGAAACACTCGTAAATTTAAGAATGTTCGTAAGTATGAGGTTATGAACTACTTAGAGTTAAGAATGTTTTGGGAAATGCACCCCTGTTCATTAGAAATGCTAGAAACTCTACACTTCTCATCTCATCTCAAGCCTGTACTGATGTTTCAGAGTGTCACTATGACAATGGAAACAAACCCACATGCCACCACCATCACACTCTAAGTAAAATCTCTGCCCTTGGTGATCTACACTCTGTCTGATGTGCATGATCCTTTTTTCTTCATGAGGTGTTTTGTGTTAAACATGTAAAACAATGAACATCGCTATTCAAGTGTCAACATTATACATTATAGACTATACACATTAGATAATAATAATAGTAATAATAATAATAATAATTAAATAATAATAATAATAATAATAATAATACATTTGAAATAGTGTAAATATAGTATAGAATCTGATAGATGATGCTTAAAATATTGTGAGTTCTCCAGCATAAACCTTGCATTGATTCCCTGAGGTACAGTGCGTGCATCCAATATTTAGTGGACTGTCTCTAACCACTTAAGTGCTGAAGTCCAGCTGGGGACAAGCTGGACCTATCACTACCATTCACATTTATGGTTTTCCATAGCATCTACTCTTGCCTATTTCAAGAGAAAAACTGCTGTGAATTTGGTAATCATAGGAGTAAATATGGTGTAATACCACTGTGTGCTTGTGTTTACCTGAATCAACAGTAAACAGTATGCTCACTTAACTTGACATCATTGTGATCATTCTACTTCTCATTTACATTTTCTACTTTTTTGTGAGAAACTAAGTTTGAGTTAATGTTTCCTGATTTTGTTTTTCATTAAAAAAACCTGCTGATTTATGAATAATTTTTTGTTTAATTTAATCATTGTTTGTCTGTTTGGTTGTGTGTATCACATTTCTATGATTTATATAACTGTTGTATTACTGCCTATCATGATTCTGTTAAGAATATTTGATTTTTTTTGCAACATTATTTATTTACATGCCAGATCTGTAGAAGATGTCTGATCCTGCCCCCTGTATCCTGTATTATCAAGGCTAGCATCTTTACGCTGTCCTGAATGATGGCTGGCTCTGCATCTGTGATCTGCATCTGTCTTTGCCAGGCATGAACAACATGAAATAAAAAACAACATATTATTAAGATTGCAACTGTGGTTAGCCAATATTTATGAGAAAAGGTCTGACTAAAAACCTGCTTTTTGGGTGATGTAGAGAATGTCCTTGTCAAAGCAAAAATGATAAATGTCCCTTGCTGTCTCTGGATAAGTTTGTGATTGGTGAGTCATGCCTACAACTTTGTACTTGTGGAGTGAGAGTGGGAAACGGCAGGGGTCTGGTGTTCCATGGAAACCCCCTGACGTTGAGAAGAGACAGGGAAAGAAGCATTCTGCTGTTCCTCAGGGAGAGGCAGACGGCAATGGTCTGATTTATTGTGTTAAAAGCAGAGGTGGCAGACCAGAACACTACATTTGCAATTACTCGAGGGGTTAACGGAACATTGTGTCCCCTTTTCTCCCCCTTCCTCAGATAACTCAATCACAATCTCACTGTGGATAAACAGTCAGAGTATCAGCTGGGACTGGTAGGGATGGGATAAGTTGATCTAAGATAGCAGTTGTCAAAAACAACAGGATATATATTACAATAATGGAAAAGTACAGGTTAAATTGAAAATAGTGCTTTATCATGTACAGTGCACACAAAACATCCTCTTCCTACCCTGGTGTGTGTCAAGATGATGTTTTGATCATTTTGCTTGATGTCAGCCATTTAATGTTTCATGGAAAAGTTGCTGTTGCTTTTCCGGATCTTAATCTGATTAAGAAAGGATTATTCTGTCCATACCTGGTCATTCATTCACAAGCTGCAGTTACAAGTGATTTATTTAGCAATATATTTACATGTATGTGCTCTATTAAACTGCATTATAGTTAATATTCCAGTTTTTCACCTGATGATCTGTATCACCAAAGCACAGAAATGGACAATGTGACCTCGGCTTTCAGCAGTTTCTCTGTGCTGCCTGTAAAGTAACCACATTAAAATCTCTGAGGAACAATTTTATACAAACTTTTCACCTTAGTGTTATACTCTACACTAACATCATGACAAGCTTGGAAGCTACAAAATGTTAGCTATTGTGTTAAACTCACCTTATGTTATTTAGCTCCATCAGAAGAGGTACATCTCTTTAGTTCCTGGAGCTAACCACGTGTTTTATAGATTACTTTTTGGGTTATGATATCCAACATACAGTCTGTACATTAACAATTAATAAAATGTTTACTAGCTGTACTTAAATCTTGCTTCTTTATCAGTTTGTGCTTGTTATGAATGGCTGCTAATCCATAGTTAGCAAGCTAGCTAACATAGTATATTTTACTTCTTCCACAGGTGTTCTCTCTCACTCTCTGTGCTGTGGTTTTGGTTTAATTTGTTTCATAAATGGTGAAATTAACTGACAACTTTTTAGCTAGCTAGTTATATTATTTACACAATACACTGCTGTGTCACTATTTTGGGATTCTGTCATTTTATAGTTAGTGTCACAACACAGTGTACAGTATAATTTTCAGTGCTCTCAAACAATATCACAATGCATTGCAATAAGCAGTGTGCAACTGATGTAACCTGGTGCCCTGGTCTTCAAATCTGGACTATCTGCATATGACAAAAAATGCCATAAGTATAAATAAATAAATAAATGCACATATAAATGAGTGAATAAGTAAAGGTAAAGAGTCTGGGTGTCGTCCTGGACAGTAGTGGTAACCCTACTTACGAGTTTAATCCGTGCAGGAGCCGAGCTCGTTAGCTGGTTTGCTCGTTAGCTGGATGCATTTTCCCCATAAGAAT
>BRDA01054562.1:0-17252 GCA_036984385.1 Crenuchus spilurus | reverse complement strand
TACTGAGGTTGGTTAGTTTTCCCTGATGAGGTTGTATAACGGGTCTGATTTGATTGGTTGATACATTTGAATAAAGTATGAATTAAGCTAAAAAAAATGACTAATGTCATCAAAATAGACCAATCATACAATGGATGGTCATGTCAGCATTACACCACAGGACTCAATAACAATACCAACACAGCACACAGGTTGTGTTATTCTGTCAGTATGTGATGGAGTGGAATAGGACTATTCTTACTAATGTAGCTTCAAGCAAAACAATAGCAGAGAACCATTCACAGCACAGGTAGTACTGACATATAAAAGATAAGATTACCCCACAGTCATCACTGTAAATATTACACACATATGATACTAATCATATAAGAAATAGTATCTACAGGATTTGCAAGCTATTAAAACACATACAAATAAATGTATAAGATTATGGGGTGTCTACAGGCATATTCAGATATTTTTGTCCTCTTCTTCTTATTTGTATTAGTTTTATTTATTTATTTTCATTTGTAGTGTCTTTGAGCTGATTGTGATTTGAATTCCACTCCATTCCACTGAGTGTCAAACTGCTGACTGCAGGATTCTTTGTTATTAATAGTTGATCTGAGCAGTCAAAAACTGTCAACCATCAACCATCAAAAGTTAACAGCCTATCCTTTTGTTTTCTTCATACTGAAGTCCCATATACTCATATCCATTCTCAGACTGTCTTTATGAGGGCTTTCAGACCTTCTTAGTTGTCTGCTGAGCCTTATTGATTTTTGTCCACCAATCTTGAATCCAATCATCTTGTTCAAGTCTTGATTCTCTTGTATGTTCAACATACAGGTTCAAAAAGTATAACCTTGTTGACCAACTCCTTTGCCAATGTGAAAGCAGTCTGTCCATTTTCTGGGTAAGGCTTTTGATCGGAGGTTCTTCATTAGAACAGTAAAATAACCTAGTATACATATGTTCTGCATTTCTGTTAGTTGACTACTGCACTAGCAGAATGTCAGTGTTTGCACACTGAATCTCATGATAATCCCATATAGAACCTTCCAACCCTACAGAGGTATGGACAGTGTCTTGCAATGCAAGTTACATCCATGCTCTATGCCATTACATAAGCCATTGTTAATTAATGCCCAGTCATCTTCCCTTCTTGTAATAGTCTATTTACTTATTTATTTTTTATTCTTTTTCCAACTTAACCTCTTAATCCTGTGCAGTGTCATGGTGAGTCCCCATACCCCTCTTTTGTGCTCTGGGCAGGGTATTCCTCTATTTTAGTCAAAGCCAGGACAAGGTGCCAACCTAATACTGGACACACAGACAAATACACACTCATGCCAAGGCAGTTTAGAGTAATCAGTTCACCTGTACTTCATGTTTTTGGACTGTGGGAAACTAGAGACCCCAGAGGAAACCCACAAAGACACAGTGATTCAGACAAAGTCTTTACCACCATTCCACTCTGATATGTGGACTGATAAAAGCAACAAGTGTGGACCAGAACTGGGTCATCACACATTTTTTCATCACACACAGATTTTTCTGTTTCCCTCTAAGATTTTGGGGGGCAGCGCACTTTTCACCCATAGCTATGTTCTCCAGATGGGACCATATATGAATACATGCTCCTAATGAACTGATAATGTGTTCTAAGCAGATGCAGATATGAACAAGAGGTTCCGTTTACTTCTTTCTTGTGTTTGTGATAAAAGTAGGTTTGAGGAGGCGGTAGCACAAGCTTGTTTTTCAGCCGTGCTTCAGAAAAACTTTGCACCAGTGAATTTAAATGTCACGCCCCCTGACGCACCACTCCACCCATGTTGTGGCAGATGCATTCATTTCTGACCACCAAAATAGCAAATGGGAAAATGTGTGCTTGCGTCGAACCAAATTAATAATATGGTGGCGTTATACCATAAGAATGCACCCACACTGTCAGGAAAATAGAGCCCATAGAGTTTTATTCTTTTACACTATTGTATCTGATAGAAACTGAATTCACAGTAGTTGTTTTTTTTCTGTGAGACATTTCTATTATTCACATGAAGGTAATTTGATAGCTGGATGAGAACTTGCCTCCTGTGACATAGTTTGGATGAATGCAGTTATCCTACTGTGAGAAGAAAGCTACTGTTGTCTTTTCATTTCACAAGACCATTTTCTGCAGAAATCTCTCCACCTCCACAAATTTCATTTCCTTTGACAGTTACAAACATTATTGTGTCACTCATACACATGGATATTTGTGAATTTATCCAAAGCTCATATCTCCAAAATGGTAACTTTGCAGGAGAAAGAAAAAATAAAAACTTGAAAAGTTTGAAAGTCAATGCAAAGTCATTGTGGAGCATTTCTATTATCATTCATCTAATTTTCAGACAACATTCTACAGGTACAGACTGTAGTCCTTCTGTTTTTCTCTGTATATTTGTTAGACTCCTTTCACACTATTCTTCAATTATAATAACCCTCACAGTACCACCACAAAGCAAGTATAATTTGGGTGGATTATTCTAAGCCCTGATGTGATACTGACATCTACAAATTGTACCAACAAAGTGAGGAGACTGAGTGGTGTTTAAAAATTTAGTCTGATCTATTTATAACAGTGTAACACATACTAACATACCACCACCACATCAGAGCCACTGCAGTGTTGAGTATGATCCACCACTCAAGTAATCCCTGATCATTGAATAACCTGCTCATTTGGGCAGCATGGTCGCTTGGTGGTTAGCACGTTTGCCTCTCAGTGCTGAGGTTTTGAGTTAAAATCCACATCTAAGCGGAGTTTCCATGTTCTCCCTGTGTCTGCGTGGGTTTCCTCCGGGGACTCCAGTTTCCTCCCACAGTCCAAAAACATGGAGGTCAGGTGAATTGGCTACTCTAAAATTACCCTGGAGTGTGTATGAATGTGTGTGTATGGCCAGATATGGTTGATACTCTGTCCTGGGTGATCCCCCTAGTGCTTGACGCAGTCCTCCAAGTGGACGGTCACTTCCAGTTGAGAGTACGCTGCGTGCGACTGGCTGCTGCTTCTTGCCGCTGTGTGTGTAAATGGTGTGTCGATTGTAAAGCATCCTTGGATTTGAGAAAGGCGCTACATAAGTGTAACGTTAATAATAATAATAATAATAATAATAATAATAATAATAATAATAATAATAATAATAACAGGTGAAAGGAGTGTAACAGATGGACTACAGTCTGTAATTCTAGAAATACAAAATGTACCTGTATGTTCAGTGGAGCACCTGTCCCTCATTTCACAAATCTGCTCCTTTGTTGTCTCCCTGATTACCTCTGGTATATATTTCCCTTCCTTTCCCTGTGTCTCTTGTAAGGTATTAAGTCTGTTAACTCTATGTCTTAGTTTCCTGTCTCTGTTTTCTTTGGTAATTAAACACCATTGCTTGCTAGGACTTGTAGCCATCCTTCTCCTTACTACCACTACAATGCTGACAACGAGCTACGAGTGAGAAATAAATCATATAAAACTGGACCAACCCAGTAAAAAAAGTTTGAACTGGAACTGAAGAGGATTCAACCACCTGGAAGACTGGTCTAAATCAAACATGTTCTTATGAAAATGTATCAAAGAGAAAACGTGGCAAACACTGATAAATCTCCTCCACAAAATAAGCAGGTGCCTGTGTGCTGGATTAGTATTACAGGCAGGAATGGTCCAAAGCCAAGGCAGAATGTGTGGGTTTGGAGCAGATGGCCGGAAAAAAAGCCACGACAGATTACAGCAGCAAAAGTGCAAGGTGTGTCTTGCTGGAGGGAGGGTTTTGTCTGGAGCTCCATCAAATGCTTACACAAGTTAATAATTACTGCTCCTTGCAGAATTAGATTAGAAATAGCTTCCTCTCATGATTATTACAAATGTTATTTTTCCAAATATTCCAGCAATCATGATGCCTCACTAAGCAATGTTGCCATTTTTAGAAGACAAAAACTGTGTTCAACTGTGATAAATGTCCTCCAGTATCTTCACAGAGAATGACCTTTTACTCAGTTTTGTTTGTAGTGCAATGACAACTCATATGAAGGGTGCAGGTGAAGTCTGGGATATATTAGATGGTAAGCAAAGACGACATGTTGGATGCTGGAGAAAAAGTGTGAAGGCCTGAGTAAGGAACAAATAATTATGGTAAGACGACAGGGTCTCAGCATCTCCAAAGCAGCAAAACTTAAGGGTTCTCCTAGTCAGCAGTGCTGAGTACATCTGTGTCCTTCAACTTCCCCAGATCTCAATCCATTCAAGCATCTGTGGAATGTGGTAGAATAGCAAGTCTGAGCCATCTTACAGTGGAATTAAATGATCTGCAGCTAGGATGTTGATGCCAGATACCACATTGCACCTTCAGAGGTCCTGTAGTGTTCAAAACACTTTTGGTGACATGTGGAGGACTGATAGCATATTAGCCTTAGCCTTAATTGGTTGTAATGTTATGGCTGATGATAGTTCTGACAAGACCTGACAATTATTCTTCACTTTGGCAGAACCTATACTGTACTCTGTCCCATGAAGCATTCAAAATATGAACACAGGTTGTAAATGTGAGTATATAATGGTAATAACTGAGATATAAGGATGCTATTTAGAACTATTTACAGCAATAGTCAAGCATGCTTCTGCATTGTGTGGTTCCTCGTGGTCATCTCACTCCTCCAAACTTTAATAATAATGAAGATGTAATGATTAAATAATCCTGAATCAGTGTGAAAAAAAAACTACTTGAACACTTCATTTTGTGAAAGATCATCCACCAGTAAACTTGTTGTTTTTTCAGAAATTGTTGTTGTTTCTTCAGAATTGAACTTATTGATACTTTATACACATATCTCTGCACCATTATCAGTGTGAAATAACCAACGTTCCATGCTGTGTCTATAAGGATAACTGAGGACTTTGAATTCTCAGTACTGGGTCAGGTGACCAATGGAGATAGCCGTGAATATTAATCATCATGAAATTAACACCTGAACTCCCTGCAGTGTCATCAGGCATGTCAGACTTTATCCCACAGATATATTTCATACAAATTTTGCCACCATATGTTCATTAGTATTAAAGTTATTCTGAGTAAAGAAGTAAACAGGGCACCCTGTACTCAGAATGACTGCTGAGATTTCTTCTGATCTCATATGTTGATAGATGTACCCCAGCTTAAAATGTCTAGGGTTACAGGGTGCTTTGAGTCAATGCAAGCGCAGATTAATTAATTACAAATGAATTTGCTTCTGTTATGGTTTGTGAATGGCATGTTGGAAACTGGGCTGTGTCAAAGAATGGAAGTTCGAACTGAAATTTAGTACAACTTAAGTGAATTTATTGCACATGACCCAAAAATATCCATACAAAGATAACATACAAAAACAAAATAAACTTTTGTACAAGAATCTACAGGGGTTAGACATTGAAACTGAAACACCTGGTTTTAGACCACAATAATTTATTAGTATGGTGTAGGGCCTCCTTTTGCGGCTAATACAGCATCAATTTGTCTTGGGAATGACATATACAAGTCCTGCACAGTGGTCAGAGGGATTTTAAGCCTTTCTTCTTGCAGGATAGTGGCCAGGTCACTACGTGATGCTGGACCAAGAATTTGTCCTCTTTTGAACTCTGGTATGTCACCCATAATGTTGTGTGCATTGTAATATACTATATAACTTTGCTCTTACCTGTTAACTGAACCTTCACACTCTGCTCTCACTGGTGACATTAATGAAGATTGGCCACGAGACTGGTCCAATTTAGCCATGAAACCTCCCACACTAAAATGACAGGTGTTTCAGGTTCATTGTCTAACCCCTGTAAAATAATCACACACTAATGACTATACTGGTGGGTTTGTAGCTACCATCAACTTGGGAGAAACTTAAGGATATTCTCAATCCTAATCTTTCACTAACAAATTGCTAACTCCAACCAACCAACCAACCACCTAAATAAATATATAATAAATAGCCTCTTGCTGTGGTTTGGCCGGGCTTCTTTATAAGGTTAAGTTCCTCCCTCCTGGACTAAACCAAATCTTAATTTACTAGGGGTGAACCTGAGTTGATCTTTGTTACATATATACATTCACAAGTTCATCTGTATGATATATACATATTTACAACATTCAAATACATTGTACCGTTTAATATTAGTTTAGTGATCATTCTTTTAATTATAATGTTTTTTTCTGTTCTAGTGTCCTTGATTCCCCCTGCTGCTACATCCACTTGGAATGCCCCAAGTCTATATGGGTTTTGAGAACCTGCGGCGTACCTTTTCCCCAGATGCTGCTGGTGATTATCAAGGTCATTGTCTTTGTCCTAGAGGTAGACTGATTAGTGATGTGTCTGAGCCCACACATCATCATATGGTCCTTGACTAAAGACTGAATTCCATCCCAGCGCACATCCGAGAGGTGGTCATTGGAAATGTGATTAGCCACAACATTGGCCACCACCAAACCTGTTGATTGTCTGTAGGATTGTTGAAATGATTATCTACAATCACAGAACCAACTAACTGTCAGTATAGCAGCTGTAAAACTGCAGGAGAAATGAAGGTAGCTGGATAAAATTGAAGTTAGCTTATTTGAGTGTCCTGTTGCATCAGTTAGCTTGAGGATAACCAGTTCTCTACCCAGGCCCTGTATGTCATTTGAATAAGCTTCATGCAGCAGAATACTACGTGAGATAAGTTGTAAACACTATCTGAACAGCAGCAGCATGACTGACATCACCTGTTTCCTAAGTGTTTTTACATCCCAGTCAACATGTTCTGAATTCTCTCCTGCTTGATGGTACCATTCCAGTGACAGGGCTTGGATACTAGAGGTATACATTCAACAAATACATTTAATGTTTGATCAAATTGCTTAACAAATAAACGGAAACATATAAAGAGTCCCCTTGATCTAGTTTCAGTCAACTCGTATTTTAGATTAAGCCAAATGTATTCAGATATACAAAATACTGTAATGGGGTTACACATACTATGTAGGCTCCATACATTGACTGGAATTGCTTTAATGTATACAATTTATTTAAAATATACAAAACAATGGTTCGATTGGTACTTGCCTGAGCTGAAGTGAACAGAACACAATTGAACAGCCGTGAGCTGTTTGGAAGGCTGGCCTAAATCACAGTTGCTTCTGAAAATGTATCAGAGAGAAAACATGGCACAAACTGATAAATCTCCCTCAAGCTAAACAGGTGCCTGAGTACGACTATTTTGGAATAGCATTACATGCAGAACCTGGGACGTGTTGATTTTTGCACCACTTTTCCCTCATCCCCTTTTCTGTCTGCAGTTTATTTATGCAGTCAGACACATAGAAAAGTCTGGCATTCAGAGCACAAATCAGCACTGATGACTCAATGCAAAAGCTTTCTGTGGTTCTTGGCTGCTTTCGCTATTCATTAGACTCCATTTAACCTCCACAGCAGCTTGGCTATATTGACATCTTTGCAAAATCTTTTCATTTTCCTCTATCGTGGTTCAAATGAGATTATTCATCTTTGCATCTATGCATGCGTGTGTGTTGCTGTTGTGTCTGACATCTCCATTCTGTTTCTCTCTGGCCCGTAATGGAATCTGTGTGTGTGTGTGTGTGTGTGATGGATCCTGAGCATCCTCATCATTCAGGGCTGAAGGTTTAAACCCTGATGCTCCTAATACATTTAAGTATTGATTATCAGTGTGGATGATTTCCCTCAGGGCAGCTGCAGAGTGTCTTAGTAGGTGTTCACAAATAGCAGGAGATCTGTCTGGACTTTGGAAGTGATTCGAATAACAAGCAGCAACTTCCCAAAAAGCTCTCTCTCAGTCTCTCTGTATCTCTCTGTATCTCACTTTCTATCTTTCTCACTCACACTCTCACACCCCTCTACCTCTCTTTCTGTATCTCACTCTTTATCTCTGTCTCTATCTTTCTCTCTACCTCTCTCTCTGTATCTCACTCTCTCTATCTTTCTCTCTGTGTCATTCTCACACCCCTCTACCTCTTTCCCTGTATCTTACTCTCTATCTTTCTCTCTCTACCTCTCTCTCTCTACCTCTCTCTTTGTATCTCAATCTCTCTCTCACACACACACCCCTCTACCTCTCTGTAGTTCACTCTTTTAAACCTATTATAGGTTTTGTTTCAAATAAACCATGTGCCTTATCTGTGTTTACAGCTTGTACAGCTCTTTATACTCTGCTCCTAAAGCAGCTTATATGTTTAATATAAAAATTGGTTTACTTAAAAGATCTCTTACAGCTCCCAAATCAAAAGACTTTTCTTCTTCTTCTTCTTCTTCTATTTTATTTTATTTTATTTATTTTTTGCTGCTTAGCTTAAGCTAGTAATAAAATAATGTCAATTCAACAGTGAATGAAATTAAATAAATGTAGAAATGTAAAAACAACTGAAATAATATTTTTTTTTTCTAAATTGTATATTTATAGAGTTTTGCATTTTACAGAAAGAACAGAACAAAAAGAAAATAATTATATGTATCGCAGCAACATGGTCACATATTTCATTATCTCACAAAATTATAATTAATTAATAAAGGAATAGGGCATAATAAAGTAAAATAAGTAAATTATGGTTACAATACAGGCAGTAGTACACATATCTTGCAAAAAAGAAAAATCACATATACCCCAACACTTTCCATACTGATTACCATGTTTCAGTGAATTTTTGTTGTCTGTTTTGGATTTTAAAAGTGAGCCAAATCATTTTTATGCATGGAAGTGTAGAAATAGATTCCTCTTATAAATTTACATATGTAGTTTTTTCATGACAAAATGTATTTATTAATTTATTTTTGTCTGTACAATTACTTGTGTGTAATTGTTTATTTAGTCTTTTATATGTGTTTATTTATTTAAACTTATGTCATTTTTTTTGTCATTTGCAGAGAGTTTTCGTCAGAGAGTCTTTTTGTAGCTTCTCTCTCTGTGTGTGCGTGTGAACAATTATAGTTAATACTAATATAGCGACAACCCCCACCTTACTGACCAATCCCGTGCCACTTTAACGGGGGGAAACGAAACTGGCTCCCACTCACTTCACATTCACTCACTTCAAAGAGTGAACTCTAAGAGCCGTTTCGGTCGCCAACGACCCACTCACACACTTCACTCACACACACACTCTGCTGAAACACGACAGAGAGGGTGAGAGAGAGCAGCAGATTCACACATTTCGTTCTGTCTCAGTTCCACCTTATTTCACCCCCTTTGATAAAAATACGGAACAAACCGCAAACTTTTAATTTACAAATACGGAACGATTCCGTATTTTACGGGACGGGTGGCAACCCTAATTCCAGCGTTTCATGCATTGCTAGTCTCCATCTATTGCTACCCTAATTAGGTTAGCTAGCAAGCATGTTACTGTTCATTACAATGCAATAATAAGTAGATAGTCAGCTATCTATCTTGCTATGTAGCTTGCTAAACTGAGCAACTTTGAAAGTGCAGGCGGAGGACAAAATGTGAGCTTGCTGTTACAGCTTCACTTAACTCTTTATTTTGCAGTTTGCTCTTCCAGTCAAGGACTAGTTGTCCTGCTTGTTTTCATAGCAATGACAATGAGTTTGGTGCCAGATTCAAAGTTATCATGACCACGCCCCTCCATTTTCTGATTGGTTACTTCACAGAACCAATTGTATGCAATTCTGCCCTCAGAAGATATTTCTATAAATAAAACTGTGTAATTATGTTTGATTCAAATGTTCTCTTGTGTGTCACAGTCCTTGTCAGTCATTGTATTGCTGCCTTATATTGTTGCCCTGTATTGTCTCTGGCAAATTAAGCTTTGATTCATAGCCAAAGGTTTTGTCTTCATAACCAAGAGTCTTTGTAATAAACATCTCAGCACATCCTGCATCCACCTCTACTCCTCCTATGACATCGTGTGAGTAAATAAAATATAATTTATAATATAATAATATAATATAATATAATATAATTTAATATAATATAATTTAAAAAAATTACAATCTTCAGCCAAATATCAGTAAAGAAAACCCAAAGTGAATAAATTGTGTTTGTTTAATGACAGTAATGTACTATTCCTGTGTCAGAGAATATTCAGTGGTAACCCTACTTACGAGCATCCCTACTAACGAGTATTCCAGGTAATGAGTCGAGATCTCAGAATATTTTTGTTCCAGGTAACGTGTAATATTCCAGCTAACGAGTAGCGTAAATTTCTTCAAGTATGCCAAACCGCTAGGGGCGCTGTGGTCGTAGCATCTCCTAGATGCTACCGTAGAAGAAGAGGTCAATCAATACAAAGTGAAAGTGCTTGTTGAAAGCAAAAGGTAGTGAACAAGAAAGTTAGATACATTTTACTTTTACTTTTCATATGATAAGTGTAACCATGCAGCTGCCAGCCTGCACGAACACCATCGGTCTCCCTCTCATTAGCGGCCAGCCTACACGAGTGTCGTCGTAATCACATTTATGTTTTAAAAAACACATATAAACACATTATTTAGCATATTAAAGTATACTGTATATTGGCCGGCTGACACGGATTAATCAGTTTTACATGTATTCTTATGAGGAAAATGCATCCAGCTAACGAGCATTCCAGCTAACGAGCTCAGCTCCTGCACAGATTAAACTCGTAAGTAGGGTTACCACTGTATAACATTTTGAATTGGTTTACTGTCTCAATTTCACTGTGAATATGCCTTTAAAAGGGGTCATTAATTTTTTTTTTTTTTTTCAGTTCATTCTGTTTGTTTTGTTTTTTTGATATTCTCTGATGTCTACATAAAAGGTATTTGATTTTGGTTGAGGTGAAAAATGTCCAGGTGTGGTTTTACCATTTATGATTTCACCATTTCATGAAACAAGCCATGTTTACCACAAGCCATCTGATACCACATGCATGAAACATCTTCTCCTGAAGCAGTTGAAGAGCTGAGGAAAAACAGACAGAAATAGAAGAGATGGACAGTATGGCAGAGAAGTGTTTGTGAGAGGACGTGAGTATAGAAAAAAAGATGTTATAAATCTTCATGCTAGGGCAACTTTAAAGCATTCTCCTTAACTGATGACCTTTTTTGTCTTAATGGTGCTCTATTGTAAGTCCAACAGCCTCTATACAATCAGAAAAATATATATAATCTATGTTTCTTAAATGCTTGTTTACTTAGAAATGAGGTGCCATGGCAATACTTTTAATCCTATAGAACTCAACCCCAGCATTTCCTTTCAGTACTGACTTCAGGCTGGCACCAGTCCTGTTCCACCAAACGGTACCGCTTTATCTGCTCTGAATAAGCTGTTAGCAGCATGTACCTGTTATTGACGAATTGATGAGTGTTCACACACAGTAGAGTCCATCAGGGGCTAAGTGGAAGCCCATAAGCCCTGAGTGAAAATTGTGCACTTGGACCCCCTGCTGGTACACAATTGGCAAACACATCAGCCCTAAATTAAAGCAGTACACTCTCGCCATTAGGGCATGTCCTGCAGGCCCACTAAAACCCACCTGGGGCACAGGCCTGGGTTTAGACAACACAGAGCATCCTCTTTCACTGATAACTCATTTTCTCCACCTAATAAAGAAATGTTAAGTCAAACAGCCTGTGGCCCACTGGGCATGACTAGACAAAGATTTTTGTAAATTACATTTTTATTGGCATCCATTTATACTCTTAAAAACAGGTTCTACTGTGCTTAAAAATAAATGAGTGGCTCTTGGCTTATAGGAATGAATAATGTGATTTTCCACTGCCAGTCTTTTTATTTCATGTGTAAAAAACCAATGCTATGAAAGTGTAATTTTTTAAATGGTGTTTGTGTCACAAACAAGCAAGAACATGAATTTAAATATATCAAGTATCACTTCCACTATAATAATATTCTGTTTAAAATGAAGCAATACATGAGAGGGAGTGCTATATGTAAGACAATGGCACTAGTGTGCTACAGTCGTAGGGACAAGGCCACATTATGATTATACCACAGTTCTGTGATCACTGTTTAATGTTAGATTTTAAGATAAAGAGGACAGAAAAAAAGTAAAGTAGTTCCTCTATCAGACACTGCACTCCTACATCATCAGACTGTGTACATCAGTCATAATACAGTATTAAAAAACATTTATTATACAGACAATAAACAGATATACTGATTTCTCAGATGTTTGCTGGTTAAACTGTGAGTCTTTCATTAAACACCACTAACAGCTGATCAGAGGTTCATTTATTTATCTGTTAAGTTCAGCTCTTAACTGCTCGTAGAAGCAGATTCTTTTCATTTTTGTTGATGGTACTGAAACTGACTTTTTTATAATTGCTCTTCATCTGAGCTGTAAATACATGAAAAGTCCAGGTACTTTACTGTTTTGACTTTGTTTTTCAGCATTTTCAGAGCAGTCAGTGCTGTTTTAGACAGAGAGGGAGGGGGCTGCTGGGGTCATTGCTGGGTTACATGTATGTGGTAGAGTAATTCTTAGAGCTTCACTCGTTATTGTCAATATCTCCTCCTAGAATGTCTCTTAGTCAATCAGATTCAGAACAAAGTGTG
Source organism: Crenuchus spilurus (assembly GCA_036984385.1). Lineage (NCBI taxonomy): Eukaryota > Metazoa > Chordata > Actinopteri > Characiformes > Crenuchidae > Crenuchus > Crenuchus spilurus. The sequence continues at coordinate 4,708 of BRDA01054562.1, read as the reverse complement.
GTAAAATGGACAATAATTATCTTTTAGGATTTGGAAATTAACTCTGAAATGTCTTATATACTCACTCAGTAATAAAGGAGTACTCGTGCATCTTTTATACAGTGATAAACACAGTAGCTCACAGAAAGTTATTTGTACACATTTCACTATGGCCAACGTGAATGTACACTTGCTTTAAATGTGCCAAAGGACAAAAAAGCTGTATTAATCTGGGCATAGATCAATAAGGAGGGTTTGGTATATGGAAATGACATACCTTAAACTCCAAACACTGGTGTGTCCCCTTTCAAATGTAAATCCCACATGAGAAGAGGAGGGCAGTAAAACAGGTCTATTCAAAACCCTAGACTAGAATGTAACAGTCCTGACTCATGCCCCCAACCTTTATAAACATCAGCCACTTGCCCACCATTACAGTTTCAATTCCAACACAAGGTCGGGCAAACATACCTTCAACACCATCCATCCATTCAATTCATAACAGCTTTTCTCTTCACTCACCTCCACTCTCAGGCACTTATCTTCCATACTATACACAACTTGGCCCTCTCTGTATTTCCTTAGCTCTCTTCTCATTTCAACAGGAGCTGCACTAATTCCCTACCCAGTTTCAGGCACCTGAGCTGTTTCCCCTTTAAATCCAGATCTGATTGAGTTAATAGGACCAGCTGCCAAGTTTATACATTTTTCATAGTTGAGACATTCAGTTCCACAGATTCTAACAAGCGTGTTTATTAATTAAAAATGATTCCTTAAAGAAAGTGCTTTAGGGCACCTTTCAGTGTGGCACACTATTAATATACATATACAAACATTCTTGTATCTGACCAGATTCTTCTTCTTATGTAGCTCTTCTCACAAACATTTCTCTAGTTTACATGTTACATTTAAAAACAAAAAATAAATAAAAGTGAATTCAGCCAACATTAGACAAAGGCTTTAACATGCCCCATATTTTATGGGCAAATTACCACTCACCCCAAAAGGTCCCAGTAAGGTAGTAAAGTTAGAGGGAAGGCAGAGGTAATAATAAGAGTTTGGGCCTCAGCTTGTAAAAGTAAAACCATTCAGAAAGCCTCTGAAGGAAGACTTTGAATGCTCATTAGTTCAGTTTTATGCTTGTGGTAAATATGATGAATGTCTTGCCAGGCCTGGGAGCAGTTACACCTTCTCTTGCTGCAGCCCCTGATCCTGTGTCAGCCTTAGCCAAGAAAATGTTTTATAAATGCAGCCGTGTTCCTTCTCTGTGGTTATTTGTTTCACTGGCAGAAAATGACACATTATAAATTAAAACATTTCCTCTCTTCTTGAAATGGCTGATTCCAAGCTGTTCATTTTGACGGGAGGTGTGTTTGCAAACATGATGATAATGGTCTTCTTCATCTGATAGTCAAGATCCACTTATGGAAGCACCTAATCATCTGTCTAGTCAATCTTTTGCCAACACTGAGAAAAAGAGGTACTGAAATGTTGCTGGGTCAGTACAGTTCCTCTCAACATCTTCGGTATCTTTAGTTCAGGAACATAATTGTACAAAGTGTGCTTTAATGAACAGGTTTGAAGTTATTGACTCCACTCACCCTGTCCTGACTACATAATTTTCTTTTTCTCCTGGAAAAGTGGATGTAGTAAATCTTTAGGATACACAATTGGACCATAAAAGCCATGTTGGACATTTAAGGGTTTGTTTACATTGCACCTGCTGGACAAAAATGAACTGCTGTTGTGCCTTTCATTTTTAACAGCACACAGTGATAGTAAAATTACAATTAATATAGCTTTCTAGTTTATATTTTGGTGCACTTATTGGTCATAATGACAAACACCACATCAACAAACATTACTCACTGCTGCCCTCTAAAGGTGTTATTAACAAACATCAAATAAACAAACATTACTCACCGCTGCCCTCTAAATGTCTTATTAACCAACATATAAACAAATGTACTCACCGCTGCCCTCTAAAGGTCTTATTAACAAACATCATATAAACAAACATACTCACCGCTGCCCTCTAAACGTCTTATTAACAAACATCAAATAAACAAACATTACTCACCGCTGCCCTCTAAAGGTCTTATTAACAAACATCATATAAACTAACATTACTCACTGCTGCCCTCTAAAGGTCTTATTAACAAACATCATATAAACTAACATTACTCACTGCTGCCCTCTAAACGTCTTATTAACAAACATCAAATAAACAAACATTACTCACTGCTGACCTCTAAAGGTCTTATTAACAAACATCAAATAAACAAACATTACTCACCGCTGCCCTCTAAAGGTCTTATTAACAAACATATAAACAAGCATACTTACCGCTGCCCTCTAAAGGTCTTATTAACAAACATCATATAAACTAACATTACTCACTGCTGCCCTCTAAACGTCTTAGTATTCCCAAACCGATGAAAATTTTCGTCATGATGTTAGGGTGTGTTCAGGGTCTCTCCCTCTCTTAACAAACATTAAATAAATTAACATTACTCACCGCTGCCCAATAAAGGTCTTATTAACAAACATCATATAAACAAACACTGCTGCCCTCTAAAGGTCTTGTTAAGAAACATCATATAAACAAACATTACTTACTGCTGCCCTCTAAACGTCTTATTATCAAACATCAAATAAATTAACATTACTCACTGCTGCCCTCTAAAGGTCTTGTTAAGAAACATCATATAAACTAACATTACTCACTGCTGCCCTCTAAAGTTCCTATTAACAAACATCAAATAAACAAACATTATTCACTGCTGCCCTCTAAAAGTGATATTAACAAACAATCTTTCAGATTTTCTGCTTTTATGTTTTATATTGGAGGGGTGGTGTGTGTGAAATCACTCCTTCTCAACTCAGAAGAGGAAGTGCATCCCACTATCTTCCCAATAGATTACATCATTAGCTGTATAACCCCCAAGTGATTTCTTGGAAATAAGAAGAGAGGCAGTACTGAGGATGCTGGACAGTGTGTGTCAATCAAGGTCCACTGTGAATTGTATAATTGTAGAGGAGTGGATTTCTTCACTCCACAGCACAGTTCCACGTCAAGGTCATGAGTTCAAGCTCTTATTGCACTTTGATTGATTTCATTGTCCTGAATGTTCCATTTATCAAAGGCCAACTCAACTGGGATTAGTTGAAGGCTGCCCTAGATCGCTTCCTTATTTCATTCAGTATGAGCTTCCATCTTGATTCTCGGCTTGGAGAGCTGAATCAAGAGCATATATGGTAGCTGCAATTTGATAAACTACACTATAAACCAGTAAATCAGTTATTATGCTTCTTTTAAAAAATCAAGACATGAAATCTCAGATCACAGATCAATCTGGATTCTTTTGGAAATACTCTCATATTTTGTTTTGATTATGACTTTTTAGGAAATTAAATCCATGAAGAAATCTCAAATTTTACAATGATTATATATAATGATTTGAGATTATTCTTTAGGACCAGTAATTTTAAAAGATAAATGAACACTGATTATAACTGAATATAGAGAGGGAACTAATAAAACACACACAAGCATGACCTTCTGAGCATGTTTATTTTTTAAGTTCTTGATGTTTTAGATCAATTCAAAAGCTCATTTTCATATTTTATAGAATACATTACTGGACATGGTGTATTTAATTTCCTATAGAATAATAATTAATTGAAAAATGACAAATACAGGACATATGTTGCATGCATGTATGTATACATTAAAATAAACTTCTAACTAATTAATCTTCTGCCAACTCCTGTCTTCTAGTTCTTCGGGCTTTCTAATGTCTTGTTCGTGGTTCCTCTTAGTGTATCCATTGATCTTTTTGATGGTTGTCCTCTTTTTTTTTACCTTCAACTGTTCCAGCATAATTATCTTTTCAGATTAACTGACTCTTCTCAGAAGTGTCCAAAACAAGAGGATTAGCATTATCATATTTATCTCAGCTTTGAGTGAGATGTGAAGATTGACTGGGTTGCTTTTTTATTACCATCCAAGTCACCTAGAATACTTTTCTTTTCCAATGAACTGGTTCTTCTCATAATATGTCCAAAATAACAGAGGTTCCATTTGGTTATGTGAGGTAATGGACTTGGGACACCAAGAGGTTGCTTTAGAAGATAACGGTTTGTGTAGATGTTTTTTTTTCTGAACTTTGGATTGCATTTCCCATTTTTTGGATGCTTGTCATCTAGTTTCCAAAGCCTGTAATTTCAGAAGGTTTGTGTTGGCTGTGTGAGTTAACCTGAAGGCCAAGTCTTTGTGAGAATTTCAGCAGTCATTCTGAGACAGTCGAGGTTTGGACTGCTTCAGTTTCAGTCGTCTGTTATTCATAACATGTCATTCACAGTGGTTTCCCCTGGCTGACCCAAAATAACCCAAAGGTCAATATGATTGGAGGCAGTTCTTTGGGAAGACATGCCCTAAAAATGATTACAGAGATGAAGTAACTTGTTCTTTTTATTTTGTTCAACATGTTTTTGATATGGATTTTCCTGAGTATGTTTAAATGATTATGGTTTTATAAAAAGACTCCAGGCACACTGTCCAGGCACACAGTTGATTGAAGAAACTGTCCAAAAAGCTCTTGGTGTCTTTTCTGACCCATCTTTTTGACCCATCTACTCAAACACTTATTCAAGTGTAGTATGTTTGCACTATTGTTTTATTGTACTGTATCGTCTAGCAATCAGGCTCTGATGGTGTTCTAGTTTG
>BRDA01054554.1:2627-23307 GCA_036984385.1 Crenuchus spilurus | reverse complement strand
CCTTTCTCAAACCCAAGGACGCTTTACAATCAACACGCTTCATTTACACACACTCAACCACATACATACACCGGCGAGAAGCGGCAGCCAATTGCGCACAGCGTACTCTCAACCGGAAGCGACCGTCCACCTGGAGGACTGCATCGAGCACTAGGGGGATCACCCAGGACAGAGTGCCAACCATATCTGGGCATACATACATACATACATTCATACACAGACATACACATTCATACACACCAGGGTAATTTTTAGAGTAGCCAATTCACCTGATCTCCATGTTTTTTGGACTGTGGGAGGAAACCGGAGACCCCGGAGGAAACCCACGCAGACACGGGGAGAACATGGAAACTCCGCTCAGATGCGGACTCGAACCCAAGACCTCAGCGCTGAGAGGCGAACGTGCTAACCACTAAGCCACCGTGCCGCCCTATTGAAGCATCAGACCTATGATCAGACTACTAGGCTAAATCAAACTACAAAATCAAATGACATCTAAGCAGTTATGCTACTACAAAAACATTGGGTCTTTAATCTTATTGGTGAGTGAAGTACCGGCCCCTAAGTGATCAGATCTACTAAAGAGCCCCACCTATATAACGTCCCCTGTGATCTTTAGATTTCCATTTAAATTCATCAGCACCTGTCACACTGTAAACAGAAAACGGAGTCCACCCTCACTTCTTTTACCTCAGGCTGTGGGAAAGTTGGTGGGAACCTCACTGCCCCTTCTATTACCCTCCCTCTGTCTTTCTCATTTTCATGCCCCTGGGCGACAGAATGGCTCATTAAAGCCAGAGAATGGGACGACATGCAAAGTCATGCCATTGATCCTTTGTGCTAGAGGCGTTTAATAACCCTATCCTGAAAGCAACATACGTTCTATCCACCCAATGGAATTCCACTCATCCAAACACAGCCGCGCTGATCACCCGAGGCCACCAGCGGCCCTCCTCCATTGTGGAAAAGCTCGTATGTCTGCGAGGCGCCAATTCTGAAAGCAGTCTCACCTTGCCGAGCTTCCATTCTTTCGTTAAGAGCCTTGTTTATCCCAAAACAAACCAATCACTGGCTGCCAAAAGACGTACGGAATGCCACAGCGGTACCATGTGGAACCACAAAGCTAAACAACAGGGGCCTTAAAAGCGCATCCTTAAGACCCTGGGGCCAGGGAGGCATTCCAAAGCAATTTCAGCCAGAGAAAGCACTGTCACCTCTTGCTGAGGAATTATCAGCATCAAGCTTTATATCAGGACAACTCATTATTCACCCTAGAAATTACTGTCGTTGTGCATCGGAGCGGGTTGCGGCAGGGTCCTCGCCAGTCCATGATGCCATGCAATGTCTCTGCCTTTGTAAAGAGGAGAAGCAATTCTCCAGGGAGGCTTTGGGTTTTGCTGTGAGTTAAATGAGCCATAAAGTAAACAGTAAGTAAATTGGCTGCAGTGAATCCTTTATGGGAGTTCTTGGCTATAAAAGCAGCACTGTGAACAATATTGAGTTTAGGCTACCGACGAGCAGCACCTTTAGAATCATTTGGACTTAACGTTGTGATTCGACTCTACGGACCTACCAGACTCACACAATACTGTGGAGTCAGGAGTGCAACCTTTCAAGCAAATAAGGGGAAAATGATGTATTATTAGACTCATCCATGTTCTTCCCACAAATGCATTCTTTCATTGCAACTGGACATGTTTTACAAAATACTTCTACCATCCCATTCAACCTAATGAGAGATTGTAGTATAGCTTAAATTACAGAAATTCATTAATCTATTGGATAATAAATTGGATTAATCTATCCATCCATCCATCCATCCATCCATAATCCTGATCAGGGTCACCGTGAGTGCCCCACCTCCTCACTAGTGGCAGGGCAAAGCAGGGCATTACACACAAGGACAATTTAGAGTACCCAACTCATCTGACCTCCATGTTTTTGGACTGTGGTAGGAAACCCACACTAATGAGGACTTGAACCCAAGACCTAAGAACTGAGAGGAAACCATATTAACCACCAAGCTACCATGCAAACCCGCCTGTTATTAATACTCATCCATCCATTATCACACCCGCTTAGTCCTTATCGGGGTCGCGGTTAGTCCCCTAGCCCCTTAGTGGGCACAAGGCAGGGCATTACACTATTCAACTAAGCACACATACGTACGGTCAATTTAAAGTACCCATTCCACCTGACCTCTATGTTTTTTGGACTGTGGGAGGAAACCGGAGACCCCGAGGATACTCCACTCAGATGGGGACTCGAACCCAAGACCTCAGCTCTGAGAGGCAAACATGCTAACCACTAAGCCACCCTATTAATTCTCAAAGATATTTCTTTTGTATGTTTTCATGTACACTCGTGGTTTGATTTTAGTCTAAGAGAGTTCTCATACTAGGCGATCCATTCTATGCTCAAGCACGTTTGACCTTTGAAGTCCAGTTCGTTTTCCTTCCATACTGGGCTACTTTGAAGAGGTGCACTCACTCATGGTACTAGTGTGACCACTGAACAAAAAACGTAGGCTATTCTGTGCATGTAAATGTTGTTGCTATTAGGAAAAATCGCTATCTTTATTGTCTAATTAAGCTACCAATTGACTGTCACCTTTCAGAAAACTGTAATTCCAGCATGGTCATGTAGTACTTTAAACTGATATGTAGGGACCTAAACTCATTAAATTACATGATTTTCCATCAAACTGTAATGTTTGTACAACTTCACCACAACTGGTAAAACTTCTTTGATGGGGAAGCAAAGATCATGTTACTGGTCATCTAAAATCAATCAATTTGCATTTTTTCCCACAAAGCCAGCATTCTGTAGTGAGTGACAGAGCAAAAACATTTCCCTTCTCCTTGCTGGAACCATGGATATTTCCCAATGACATTTCCACTGCACATTGAGCTGTGTGTTCATATCAACTTTCTGATCAGTTCCCAGATCATGGGGCTGCTCAATGGGAGAGAGCTTATTACTCGTCCGTTAACACTGTAGGATGGATCAGCTCTGGCTAGAGAGGCATTAGAGCTCCGGGGCCTGAGGATGATGCAAAGCACTGAAACGGAGAGCATCATGTTTACAGAGAATGAAGAGCCACTAGTAAACAACCCCAAGATGAATGGGGTGCCTATTAGACTCCAGAATTTGCCCGTATACGGTAAGAACGGCATGCTGACAAGCAGCTGAATGTATCAGCAGGTGGATGCTAGCTTGAAAACCCAACTCTTGTGAAAACTGAATTGTTGGGTAAGTGAACATTTTCTGTGGGTGTCACCATCATGTTCACTCACTTAAGCGGGTGCTAGCACTTATACACAGACATCTGAATATTTTGACCACCTACCTAATAGTGGGAATAACGGCTAACAGTGTTGGCTCAATGGTGATACCTGCTCCAGTGTGGCATGTCGATTGCACTGTGCCACTTGCTGGATGCCTTGTTCACCTCGGGGATCAATGACCCACCACCGTTATGCTGTTGGTAGGCTAATATGACCACCCCTGGTTTGGAATTAACTCAGCTCTTCACTACACCTTCACTATCGTGGCTTTAGAACGTCCCACAAAGTTGGTGGTTTCCGAGATGACCCTTTACCTGGTACCCTATTATCATGCCCTTCTGGACATCACTTGGAATGCATTCTTTGCTCTGGAAGATTGTTTTGCACTCTGCTACAACTAACTGGTGTGCTCACTTATTTATACATGCAGCAAACCCTGTGATGTCCCGGGCTGAGTTCATTTCAAACCAGGGCTGGTCACAATATGACCGTGTACATTTAACATCTGAGTAAACTCTTTACAAACCAATAATGTTGCACCAACGTGTATGAATTTCAATGTCAACAGATTTAATTGATTTTAAACTGAAGTTTCAAATTCATTTGCAATGCAAAACAAACGAAGGTGGACCGGGAGCAGTAGGGGTTAAAGGATTGGAATGTTGCTAGGCAACATATAATCTTCTACAGCTATCTTGCAGGCATGTCATCATCCAAACGAGGGCTCTACATTCTAATTATGCGCTTAATTGTGGAGTATGCAGACGGCATCATATTAGGGCATAAGTGCAATGCCTTTCACATAGGGTCACCTAACATGCCTCATGAAGATGGTGTGAAAACATGGAGACAAGAGCGCAGAATGTTACGCAACTGAGAGCTAAACTTCTGCTTCACTTAATGAATCAAGTTACGCAGATTTCAAATCCAGACACTTTTGTAATAACATGTCTTATCAAAGAGGTATGGCTGAAGAGACATATAGCACAAAGTGCATGTCAGGGACTGAAGGCCATTGTCGGCGCATTACTTCTCCCATCCGAATCTCAAATGTTTTCTCTAAGCGTAAGTTAATTTGTTATGTAACTTGAGGCAGCACTCATTTTCTTTTTCTTTTAACTCTAAATCTCCCCAGCAGAGGCAGTACATTATGAACCGAAATGGACAATTATGGACAATTACTTTTTCCATAAAGCCTTTTCATGCACCCTTCCTCGGAGCTTTCATTGAGTTCATACTGCTGCACATAAGCCCATAAAGGACTAGTTCAACATTTGAGCAATTAATCCTTTCTTTTTTTTAATGACCAAGGGTCAGATGAATTCATCAACACCACTTTTTCTCTATGTGTGCAGCCTGAAGATAGAAGAAGTGCTTAGTGAAGCACAATGAACAGAGACCTACAGAAGCAGTTAGCACTTCTCTAGGAGAGTAGGGTGGTTAGCACTCTGTACTCTTTGTATCTATTTATTATGTTTTGGTATCAAATGAGAATAATTAGCACATGGTGTCCTCAGAAAGGTCTACTCTTGGAACCACTTTCTGATGAACAGAAACCTGTCAAACCGTCACAGTAAAAACACTAAACAGGTTGAATAAAGATTCTGTAACAGTGAAATACAGTAAATAAATATATTCTTTCCTGGAATAAAATGCAATATTCCCACAATTTTAACCACAGAATCAGCAGTGCTAATATCGTTTTTATTGCAGTTGTAAGAGGCAGCATGGTAGCTTGGGTCTTGGGTTCGAGTTCCATGTTCTTCCTGTGTCTCCATGGGTTTCATTTGAATACTTAAATAAATCCATCCAAACCCTGTGACATTGGAGATGGCTAAGAACTATTCTACAATGGCACTAAGATAAACCACAACGGCATGGCAATCGCCGTCAATGCACTACTCAGGGACTGTGTGACCAACATCGACCAAATTAGCGATCGATTGATGAGCATCCGACTCACAACGGGAACCACAGCACTGTGTGTTATCTCTTGCTACGCACCACGGTCCGGGTGCCTGGTTGATGAACATGACGAATTCTGGATACAGCTAGCGGCGCATCTCCAAACATTTGATAACAATGATTCACTACTCGTCGCCGGCGATCTGAACAGTCACGCTGGGCAACAATGCAGTCGTTTTGACCATGTGCATGGCGGATGTGGTTTTGGTGCCTGCAATAAGAGAATATCAATTTGGGATTGAGTATTATAGTTATTGTGACAAACTGTGAAACCTCCCATCCCAGCCCCATCTCTGTCTTGTCCGCGTACTTCTTTGTTCTGTCTTCATCTGTCATTCATGTGCTACATCATGTCTCTGCTAAGTCCTGGCCTCATCATGTTCTGGGAGTGTCTGCACCTGTCTCGTGATTCCACAGCCCTAGTCCCCAATTTCTTGTCTAATTATGTTTGTCTTAAATGCTCCCTCATGTTCCATCATCTGCATTGGTCATTGTGTTGTCAATCTTTGAGCGTATTTTCTATTTGTCAGGTGACCACAACCAGTTTTGTTTTGCGTAACAGTTTCATCACCCCCTGCATCCAACTCCTCCATCCCTTTGTGACACAAACCTACACCCTTGTGACTTCAAGCATTACATACCCACCTGTACGGCATATGCAGTGCACTGGGACTCTACTTACACAAGGCCACAAAAGACTGAACATCCACTGAAATTCTTGTTAGCAAATAAGCTAATGAGGGAAGTACATGTTGACCTATGCTGGGAGTGACCGAGAGACCTCAAACTCCTCAGCCTTTTGCAATGGTGATTTAATACTAACAATGTAGCAGATGCAGAGAACTGTGCACCAGCACTGTGCTCTTCCTTCTCCCTTAACCTTTTTACTCAAGAGTCTTCCCCAAACTGGATCAATGACATTGAGGCCAGGCTGGAGTAGATCAATGGCGATTACCCGAAGCTTGCTGCTTTTTGTAATTGCAGAGTGAAGAGAGATTGGCTGAATGCCATCAGGCAGCCGGGGGTTCCAGGCCGCTATTGGGTGGCTATTGTTATTTAGATGTGCTGACAGGCCCGCTCTTCCTTGCCCTTTCATGCCACAGTCTCTGATTGTGTCGCCGTGCTCCAACAGATGCCTCTCCACCCCCAGCTTCTTCTTTTTTTTTCCTGAGAACAATGCACTCTTCCCAGCTAGGCCCACAAATCAGCGCTTGTCTGAGCTACTTTTTAATGCTTGTTGCACACTGAAGCGCACGGCAGTAAATTCCCAAGCAGGACAAAGTGCACTGTAAACTGAGGGAGAAAAGAGCCTTAACTCTAAGAGTGTTACTTCGAAGCTGGCCAGACTGTTGTCAAAATCTGGTGCCTGCTTTAACAAGTCTGGAATGAATGTTTAGTCAACAACAGGAGGTCCCACAGGCAACACTAACCAGGAATGTCTCTTTCCGGAGGTGAGGTTTATTCTAGTTTAGATCAAAACAGAAGATGTCAGTATGTAGAACCTGGAGAAAGACATCACACATGCTTATGTATACACCACAGCTACTGTATATACAGTATATGTATAGTATATACTGTAATTGTGACCACCTATATGGTCACCAATAATTCCTGCTCATCTTTAACCTAACCCCAGGGTGACATGGCCTCAGCTAACAGGGGACATCATCTTAATATTCATAGAAATTAAATTCTGGAAGCAAACGTCTGTCTGGGTGGGTCCCAGAGACTGTACGTCAGACATGTCCAAACCCAGTCCCACAGTTTGGTGATTGCCCTGCTCGGACACTAGAATTAAACATGCTAATTACCTGCTGAGCTGAATCAGGTATGTCTGATCAGGAAGATCAAGAAACTGTGCAGGAATCCGGACCTCCAGGACTGGGTTTGGACACCCCTGCCTTACGTAGTCCAAACTTTACATTCACTTTCAATTTTTTGAGGCTGGCATCAAAAATCAGATTTGAGCTCTGAGTGCCCACCAATAAGGATGGCCACGGGCACAGTGCAGTAACGAGTGATGCACATCAGACAGGGTGATTTGCTCATGCTCAACTCTGCCAATCTGTTGGTTTGCCAGTACCACAACTAATTACCCACAAACTGGGAAAAACCCAATTGATTTGTATGGCTAGGAAATTAGGCTATTAGTGGGAGAAATTATATGTATATATGTATATGGATCCCTCCAAATTCAACTTTAAAGGCCATTCTGAGAACATGGTAAGGAAATCTATGTCTTATATCTATGTATAAAAACAAAACACTCTGAGAATACGAAAACAGCTCTTCTCTTTGCCCTCTACCTGAGTCACATGAAACTGCTTTAATAAATGTGAGCAACTTCAGAGCTAAGCTGTTTATGTGTCAGCAGTGAAGCATGAATCTTCTCCAACAGATGTCCGAAATATGCAATCCAGGCTGTGGTTTCTGATCTAGGGGTTAGATCTGTCTCGTGGCCTAAAATGGTAATGATCTGGAAGCAGAGCCTGGAGAAGAACTCAAAGAACACAATCCTCACATTCAGCAATAATACTGTTGATTTGAGCTCCAGAGTGCATGTAGAGAGACTGAAAAGGAGTAAATGCCATCCCACCGGAGCAAGAGGAGACTCAGGTGTTTCTTTGTGTGCTCACAGTCTTCTCTTGATAGCATATATTAGCCAAGACTGACCTGGCGGCTCTTGAAGAGAATAGCCTGATTAGCAGCACTTACAGGATTGTTCTGCGCTGTACTTCCTGGAGTTGCAAGGCGCAACTAATGCAATGACATGCCAGACCTATTAAACAGATGTGCAGGATGCACATGATGAGATTTCATATAATTTTTCCTGCACTAAATGGAACTAAAGAGGATGGTGTTTGCAAAAGATGAACAACCTTAAGTTTCTGTTAGTGCAAGTGTGAGGAACCTTTCTACAATTCAAAGAATCTCCACATAATGTAAAGGTACTATATCTATTCACCCCTTAAAGTGAATTGAAATAAACGTTCTCCATTAATAACAAAATTTTTAAAAAGCGCACCGGAGGGGTTGATTGCCCAGGGCGATAAAGAGAGTATTTTGCATCTTTTATACAGTGATAGAAACGGGTGATAACAGAGCCAAAAGGAAAATCCTGAAAGTACAGGCGAGGGGTCCAGGGGGCTGCCTTAAGCTACAGGCTTTTCAGTGTTTCAGATAGCTCAGAATGTCTTAAATTTGTGCACAAACCATTGGTCTCAAGGGTCTTTGGCTAGTGGTTTAAATTGGAGAAGTCAGATCAAACATTAAATTTATTACAGTTATATAGCAGACCCAAATAAATAAATGTTAAATGTTGGCATTCTTCAGTTTTCATATTGATTTTGACTAGATTTCACATTATAATAAAACAAAGAAAATACCAAAAAGGTACCTGGACAATCAAGCTTTTAATAAAAACGGACCAGTCCCAGCAGCAACTCTGTACATGGCCAATATATAAATCCATGTCAAAATTGCCATTGATTGTGTCAAAATTATTCAACGTCTCAAAATGTCTTAAACGATCTGTTTGGTTGATGTTGATTTTAATTTTGGTAAAATCACGACCCAGCTGACATGGATGTTTGTTTCTCTACACAGAAACAAAACCTCTTCCAACTACACAGATACTAACTACCGGGAACTTACCTATTTAAACAGCTGTCACTTCCATCGAGTTTGGCATAGAAAAATCACATCTCATTTATTTTGCATTGTTTTGAATGTTTTCTCAGCTCACTTCTTTTTCGTGTGCACAGTCGCTTACGTGTTCAAGAAAATAATAAACCTTCATACGATTACGGAGATTTCCGACCTCTCGCGGTTGGTTCGTACCCAAACTGTTTCGATCCCTTACTCTATTTTATCTCGAAAAAGGTTCCGATTTTCATCATTCTAAAACAGCATATTTAGGATATCAAAATCCAGAATTCTGGATATTTCCAGAATTTTATGACCCCTGTAGAAAACATGGCAGCTCATAGAAAGGTTTAATTCTACTTAATTGTTCTTGTTCTTTATGAAATCACTGTTTTGTAAATGAGACATGTTAAGGTAAAGAATATTTTTAATATCTTAAACTCCTCTGAATCGCTGGTGGTACCAAGTTTACATTCCACACTCCACTCTACTAACCCAAACCAAGGAACAACTCAATTTAATGTTTTCAGTGCATTTACTGGATATATAATCTGTACATACTCAGAAACACAGGACTTTCAGGATTGACTGTCTATCAAGAACTTACATGTACAGTAGTTGACCAGAGGAGGATGGGTTCCCCATGTGATCCTCCAAGGTTTGTTCCTCCAGCTCTGATGGAGTCTTGTCACTGTCGCCGTTGGCTTGCTCACTGGGGATTTGGTGTTTGATCTCTGGTCTCTTTACGCACTGGAAGAGTCTGATTTTCATCCTCAGCACTGACTCTGTAATCGGAAAACAAACAAAGAACCCCAGACCAAGAAAAATGACACTATTCCAGCCAGTCAGCAACAGGAGGCATTCTTTTGGTCCACAAGCGTAGTGTCATTACATTGGCAGTTTCCGACATGGTTCTTTAGGGAACCAAAAGTTGGTTCTTCTATGTCTTTGTATGTGTATACACTACAACAGGAAAGATTAGCCATTAAATTAATTTTACACACACTTTTATTTAAAAGAAAAGTATTTTTTCTAGCCATTTGGAGACTATGATTAAAGCCACAACACTGCTGCTTCAGATACTCAATCTTCTGTAGTGTCACTGCTTCTTAGCTCAGTTTCAGTGTCTCCCACTAGTTGTTGAAAGTGAGTTTATAGGCTTTGTTACAGCTGTTCATTCTCCAATGGAAGTATATGTGAACATGTGAGCTAGCATAACCAATAATATTTTTGTTGAGTTTGTTTATGGACTAAGATCTCCTATTTTAGTATATTAGTGAGGTTCCTACAACACACAATGCCTTGGCATTGTCCTACCTCATCAGTTAAGCAGCACCTGTGTATTTTATCATAGTCTCCAAATGACTAGAAAGAACAATTTTGTTCTGAAATAAAAGTGTTGTCATGGAAAATTCTGGGTGATCCCAAACCTATCAGTGTATGTGGACATGATGAACGAGAGAAGAACACAAAGTTGCTAAATTACAGTGAATGGAGATATATATCACTAAGTGGCTTCTGTCTGCAGACATTCAAACTAATACTATGTGCATTACGATGATGTACAGAGATGTCCTCACTGGTGATTTTCAGTCAATAATTCCAAAACACTCTGTTGACACCAAGGCCGGCCTCTGTGGAATCGACACCCAAGTGTTTCCCTTCGAAAAAAAGCCCAAACATCTTACTCTGGGGAGATGGACGCTAATGACAAATCAATAGCGCTGAGCATTTGCCGAGCTATCGGTGCCATGTTCAAATTTGTGTTTACCGAGAGACGAGCGGCTCATTGATGCATGCACCGGCAGCTCTCAATGTCAGTGGGAGCGAGCGTCTGCATGAATCTGGATGAAAAAAGGCCATTGATTCAGCAGTAAACCCTCACACTATGATTCTCTGCCGTCGTTAGCTGTACTGTTTCATTATTTTCAAGTCCAAGCACAACAATAATCAAAACGGGGAGGAAAAAAAAACATTTGTCAGCAGTACAAATGCCAGCATTGCTTATTGCTCCCATGGTAACGTTAGCAAGGTCAACTCACGATCACCACTGTCATCTCAGCTGGAAAATAAAGCCTCTGAACTTTCACCATTAAGTACATTTCAATTCTTGAAAGGTGGTGACACTGACTCATTATCTGGATGGGCTCTCACATACACTAGCAAAGTCAATGACCCCCGAAAGCATCAGTTAGACTTTGCTTATAATATGAATGTTGGTGCATCATCTGCTTTCCTTCCTTCTACTTATTACTGGCCAAAATCATGGAACTTGGGTGCAAATGGGTCAAGTGATGACAGAGGATAGGTCATAATGCTAAAAGCTTACTTATGTTTTTAGCTTTTTCATGAAGAGACTACATCTTTGGCCTTGAATGCTTCATCTCAAAAACCAAAGTTCACCAAAAATACCCAATGGACCAATTATTCCTTAAAGAATCAATGGATTCTTAAAGGAATAATTTATATAAGGCTCCGAGTGGCTCTGCAGACCAAGCCGCTGATGCTATGGTCAGAAGTTCGCAATTCCCGGTCATGCTGCTTGACATTGACAGCCGGGCCCTGAGAGAGCAAAATGGAGCTGGGGATCCTGCACTTTCCTCCGAGTGCTTTGGCTAACCAGGAACGATGTATCAGCAGTTTGAAAAGAGGCGGAGCCTGACTTCACATGCATGGGAGGAGGCCTGTGCTAGTATTCACCCTCCTAGAGTCAGGGACATTACAAGTGTTTGGGAGTACTAGCAAATAGGTGGGTTAATTAGCCAATGCATTGGGGGAGAAAATGTAAAATAAATAAATAAAATACGACATGATTTGTATAAGTGAGTTACTAGTATGTCTCCAAAAATGTGAATATTGTGAAAAGTTCATTTGTGTTTACGTCATATATTTTATATTTATGACATGTTAAGTCACATTTTACAAGCATATTTTTTGTTTTAATGTTGATACTGTTTGATACTACATACTAAAACTAATTTACTTAAACTCCAACTAAAATGATCTAATAAGTTGAGTTTTTTTGAAGCTATATTTAGATGTCTGTTTACTTGCCAAATTTTGCTTCTTTAGTTCAGAATTTGTTATCTGAGGCTAGAACTCCATAGTCAACTAAATAGCCCACTTGTTTAATCAAAATACAGCACCAGAACTTCTCTCCACCTGCTCAATCTACATCCAGATCTAAATGAGGGTCTTACAGGCTAGGTGGTGTTTTTTTATTACACAGCAAGACTTAAGGGGCATGAGGTACAGTGTAACACTGGCTATGTCTGAAACATAAGATATGCTGTGTACTCAGGCTGTATTCTGAAGCAGGAAGGCATGAAGTCATGTCCAAATCCAATGTTTACATAAAATGCTGCATTTAAAACTGAATTGGGTCCATTTGTGAAGATACAGTAAGAGCTAGCGGAGAGCTGTGGGTATTTTGGCAGTGTGTTGATGGCTACTGAATGTTTTAAATGTGAGTCAGTCAAATCTTAATCTTAATGCTGCCTTCTAAGACACCTACGTAGGCAACAAGTTATCAAGACATCTACCTTCAGCTACCATCAGACACAGCCCTCGCTGCTTTTCTCAACTCTGGGCTGGTCGTGCAGCTTGAGTTGCTTTGCCATGTCACATGAATCAGTTTGTCTCATTGGTTGATTTTGGAAAGGTCAGCAGCAAAGCAGGTCAACGTTCAATTTGGTTGAGCTTTTAGCGCAGCAGCAAAGCAGCAAATCCGATTGGTGCATGCCACCCAGGTTCTGCAGCACTAAAGTGACTCGGCAGCACTCTCTCCATTGGAAAACTATTGCCACTTATCATCTCAGTGCCTCCTTACTGTAAAATGTAGACATGAATAAAAAATTACTGCTACATGAAGCCACTTTAGACAGCAGCAGGGCTGGTAGAAGACTAATTTTTGATCTGATTCCTCTATTTATGAGTCATCTTTCACCAAAACTGATTCTAGGTCATCACTTTCTACACTGAGCCATTTGTTTAAGGTGATGGACCAGTTCTCCTGTCCTAAATCACACCAACTAGTCTTAAATAAGACTTGGATGTAGTTGAATGGATTCAGAAATGATTTGGTGATGTAATTTAATGAACTTTAGATATTTAGGTGACTATTGAGCAGTTCTAGTTGTAAATTAAAGAAGCAAAACTTGGACTCGGATAATGTTCTGAGCATAAAATGTCTGTCAAACATCAAGTAAAAGAGCCATTTAATAACAATTTGTTCTTAAAATGTACCTGATCCTTCAGCAGAATGTCAGTGCAATCAAGAATGATTGCTGTTTGATGGTTTAAAGAGCTGGTTTAAGAAGCAACAGAGACAGAGTTGGGCCAAGTGTAAATGCATTGGCTTCTTCAAGCCATGTGTGTATCTTATTTGCTCTCTAACTAAAAGTGTAAAGCGTTACGCTCATAAAAATAAGAAAAATAGAGCCACTTTCAGTTCTGCTAAAAATACATCTCAGTGGATGGTATTTTATGGAACTATTTTTGTAAATGTCAAATGTAAAGAGCTTTTGTTTATAACTTTATAAACCTTCATTTTCACCTTCATGTGTGCTTTTTGTCTTACACATGGTCCAGAGGACCTTTCTGGATTGGTAGGAAATCTTCACATAGGGGCTCCACCACCAAGAGAGTGAAGAATGAAGCTTCATCCAATAATTCTTCACAAAGACACTTTGCAGAACCTCCCACACAGCCTGTTGGGGAATATTTCCTTTGATTTTCTTCAAAGTGAACAATAGATGTTGAGGAAAATGAGTGCATTTACCTCCATGTGCCAGAAGGCGTTATTGCATCCCTATAGGGGGTCATTAGTAACAGCTGCTTCTCTTGGCCTTCATCTGCAACTCTTACTCTCCTCTAGATATGCGCAGCACTCCAGGAAGTGGAGGTGAAATAATATGATAACTTCCAACTGCTGATATGTCCTGTTGGGCAATGCAAACAATCAATGGGCTCCAGTTCTAGACCTGACAAACCTCACGTACACTCTGTGGCTTATGGCAAAGAAACAAGGCTGTTGTTTACTTCTGTTTCAAAGGGCTCTTCAAGACGTCGTATGTGATTATTTTTCTGAAATGTCTGCATAATTAGCCTAAACAACAATGTCTATCTATGAACCCATTAAGTCTGGTTGCATCATGCAGTTCTTGAAGATATGCACTGCCTGTCAGACATTTGAGGACGCAAACAGTATATTCCAACTTTTTCTCCATGAGCCACTCAAAAACAAAAGCAAACTCATCAATATGAAGTACTGCAGTGCTTATCTATAAAAACAAGTTCTTTTGGAAAAGAAGCAGCCTGTTTTTGGCAAAACTGTTAACTGACCTCTTGCCACGTGACTTCTTTGGGTGCTAAATTTGGCCATTTATTATTAACTGCAGTGCTGCTTTGACAATAAAGCCAAAGTCCACACATTTATCCCTGTGTTTGTCTCAAAATCTCAGACCTTTCAGCTGTTTAAACCATCTTTGGGCCAAAGTTTATTTTTATTGGAATAGTTGGGTAGATGTTGAACAAAAAAAGCTCTTTAATCCAAATACTTTCATGCTATTTTATTTGACTAAATGTATTTATGTGCTTAAGTGAAAAGTACTGATGTAAAGTGAACAGAAAGTTTAATGTAGGAACACAACATGAAATAGCTTATAAGAGACTCATCCAACGATGAAAATGCATCGTCCACGTCTGGGGCAATTAACCTAAAGGCTCTCAATATCAGCTACAGTATTCTCTTTATTTCTACCTTTTGGCACTTACAGTTACAAGTCAGCACCTGCTGACTGGCAGAGGTGTAAAGTAGGCCGCACTAATGCTAAGGTGTGTTTGGGCCATTTTGGAATGCATGGCTGAAAACCAGCTTACCTCACAGGTGATTTGAGGTTAAGCCCTGCTGAGCCCACCACAGCAATCTTCATGAAATAACTACAAAGCAGCTGCTTGCTAGATAAGGAACCCCTAGAAAAAGCAGGTGGGAACTCACAAGGACTCTGAGCCTCTTCTCTTGCCCTGCCTGTTTACACCACTGCCACTAATCTTAAAAAGGAAGCAAACATAGAATTATTAATTTCCCCGAGTGGTAATCTCTGCAGCGAGCTGCAATTAATCATGGGGTTACGGCCGGGCTATGGTCGCTTTCTGGCAGCTAGACCCAAACCAAGGTACGTGAGAGTGAAGTAGAAATATATCTTCCCTTTGTTAAAGCTCAATTAAGCACTGTAGCCATGGAGCCTTTCCATTTGACATTAAATTATGATTAATCACGAAGAGTAGCAGGAAAGGTGAAGAACTGGAAAGAAAAAAATTAAGATTCTCAGGAATAAAACGTGTAGGTTCCATGTTAAACCAGGTTTAATGGTGCCAGAAACAGGCATGCTAATTTGTTTACAGTCAGACAGCAAATGACCCATTTTCTCAAAGATTACTAGTTCACATTAAACATGTAGTTTCCACATTACACTTCACCAATCAGCCAAGGCATGTCCGGTGTCTGAAATGTGCTTTTTTAGTATTGGACTGGAGCTACAAAGGTAATACAGCTATGAAAGCTTATTGCGCTAATTAGCATTGTGTAATCTGCATGCACTTATCATCACATGCTAGCTTGGTCAAGTTAACTAATCTCAAATAGACTTGCTTATGTTGTTTCTAACACTAACTGAGATACTATTACCTATAAAATGCAGTTGTTAGCATGCCTTTGTATAGTGTTTTTAGTTATACAGTCAACTGTATATAACTATAGCCTTGTAGCTTCAGTGGAAACCAAATGCAAACTTGAAACAAAAATATCTTGACTGTTTCATCTTTTTATATTTTTACAATTATTGAAAACCTGAGAATAGTGTATAAAATTTAAAAATATTGAATGAAACCTAAGAAAACCAGAGAATACTGAATGATAGCTGAGGAATATTGATTATCCAATATCCAAAAATTATGAAAGGAAATGTAAGTACATGGAACAAAAAACATAGCACATTGATAAAAGCTTGACAATGGTGAAGGAAACCCAAGAATATTGAATGAAAATCTGCTAATTGACTCTTTTCTTAGTTCTCAGACTTGTGCTAACTACATGGAATTTGTTGTGTTTTTAAAAGCTTAGCTACTTTAAGCTTCGGAGCCAGGCTAAAACAAGCCTTATCCTCAAGCTTACTCTACACTGTTCTTACACTTGTCTGGTTAGCTTTCCAGTCAGTCATCACTATCTCACACCTTGCAACAGAAATAAATTTAGAAGGGAGAAAACATTTCCATGTACACTCAAGAATGTGCCTTGGCCTACTAATTGCGTCTGATAAACTGAGACACTAGGCTCCAACAGGAGAGAGATTATCAGGCTTTTGCCGTCAGGGCCTGCACCATGGAGACCCAACCACTTACTGTTAGACTCCTAACAACCCCTGATATCGCCCTCAGGCTCCCCTGACACTCCGCTATCAGCCCAGCTACGTTTGGAGCAATTATCAGCAATCCAGACACGTTATAAAAAACACTTTCTGCAGTAGGTTGGGGAATTTCAACAAAATGCAGGCCAATCTGCCTCAAAATAGAGACCAAACAATACAGAAGCAACACGCTTTTAAAGTTCCCCAATCTCCAAAAGATAAAAACCCGCTGCCTTTCCGGCCCCAATTGATCAGCGGACAAAGAAATACTGTTGAAAAAAAAACGACACTTTCCTCAGAACCCAAGAGTACTGAGCAGCACAAGAGAAAGGCTGTTTTGGTTTAAAGTGCATAATCGCACACATACAGTTACTATGTTTGGTCTATAACATTGTGCTACTTCAGAAGAGATACATTGTGTATCATAGATCAAGATTAAGATCAAGAAGCACTTTATTGCCATCACAATTATATACAAGCAGACCGTGACATGACATAAAAGCTATTCTAGGAAGCAGATCAGAAGAGAAACAATTCAATGGCTGAACAGTGTGTATACAGTGCATAATACTCAACATAGTGAGTAGCTGGGCTAGACCAAGTCCTGCCTATCACCTTGTTAGTAAAGGCACAATTGTCACAAAGCCATATTGGTCCAATTATTTGCCCCAAATCTTGTAGAAATATACACATGTATAGCAATCCAGGCTTTCAGTCCAAGCTGAAAGGGTATAGCTATAGGCCAAATAAATGGGTATGTATACAAATGCATTGGTTTCTGTGACATCACAAAGACAGGTAATTTGAAACAGCCATTTCTGGGTTTTTCTGCACTCAAAGCATGAGTGAGTTTAGCAGGAAAACCTCATAAGGACTTTGGATGGGGTTTGTATTTACTAGACTGTGCAGTACAACTGATCAAGACATAGACTACATTATTACTATGCACCAGCAACACAATATGTACATAAGAGTATAAATCTACCCTCAAACCCCACAAAGTACAATACTACACTGTATGAGATATAACAAATTCACGCATGTGAGTAGAGCTAGAGAACGATGGTGTAATCTGAGTGATTAAATATGTAAATTAGATGTAAACCATACTAGCATAACAGTATAGTGCACCCTAATAGACTGTATTGTCTTAACATCCTTTTCTGTACCAACTACAGTCCTCAAATGGGCAGTAAATAGACTGCCTTTTTCTCTGACAGAGCTGGACAGACCATGCTTTGTTTGTTTAGACTTTCGTTGGGGCGTTACCTGTGGGAAGGTCAAGGTTGAGAGCGTTGAAGCCAGCCCAATTGAGACAGAGAGAGAGACAGAGAGAGAGAGAGAGAGAGAGAGAGAGAGAGGCACAGGGGGTGTTCCGCACCACTAGCCTCAGCAAATAGTGAGGATAATATAGGGAAGGGGAATACCTGTCACCCATGACCCACCAAGCAGCTGTTCTGAATTAGCCGCAAATAAGGGCGCTAATTGATTTCTCTTTTTTTTTGGTGGGCCTTTCAGCACACAAGCTAATTGGGAAAGCATCGGCTAAACTGTAATTGATTGTTTGAGCTCAGCTGGTTTTGGTAAGGGGTCAGACGATGAGCAGAGCAGAGTGAAAGAGCTTTGTCTGTTCAAGGACGGCCAGTTTGATGGCCTACATTCATACAATATACTGCATATTGTGGTAAGATTGTTCATTTATACTTACAGTTTCATTTCTATAGCACTTTTCTAATCACTCAAAGCTCTTTGACATTTAAGACAGACCACCAATAGTCACTTGCTTGATGCAAAAACAGCCAGTCTGGACCAGAACTCTCACCACAGATTAGCTATTAGACAGAGAGGTGAGGAGAGACTAAGCCAGTTTTTGAAGATGGAGATGATTAATAGCCGGAAATGTAGCCAGGACATTAGAGTAACACCCCTGCTCTTTTAGAGAAAATGTCCAGGGATCAATTTCTTGCCTCAGAGAATTGGGACATCAGTTTCTTATTGTTATCTGAAAGACAGCATCATTTATACAGTACAGACTCCTTCACAGAACACAGGAATAGCAATTCTTGTTGACCCCACCAACACCACTTCCAGCAGACACATACACTTTCCTTGGTGGTCTCCCATCCAAGTACTAGCCAAACCCAGACCTGCTTAGTTTCAGTGGATTTGCATGATATGCTGTACAGGTTTAGAACATAATGTATATCACACAATGCCAGGAAACAAGTCTGTTGAAATGACTTAGCATCCTGACATGGCTTGAAACAAGTATGCAATGCAGTTTATTAATGTTAATTGCCACTAATAAAGCTACCGTTACATATAAGCTACATCACAACACTATTATTTGCAACACTAAGAACAATAAACTTCATACACCAATCTTTGCTCTGAATATCTGTTTGGAAATGGATCATTTTTATTTTGATTAACTATTGATAACATCCATCCATTATCACACCCGCTTAATCCTTATCAGGGTCGCGGTTAGTCCCCTACCACCTCACTGGGCGCAGGGCAGGGCATTACACAATTCAGGACAAGCCCAGGACAGGGCGCCAGTCCATTGCTGGGTGCACACACACACACACAAAGACAATTTAGAGTACTCAATTCACCTGACCTCCATATTTTTGAACTGTGGGAGGAAACCGGAGATCCCGGAGGAAACCCATGCAGACACAGGGAAAACATGGAAACTCCGCTCAAATGGGGACTCGAACCGAAGACCTCAGTGCTGAGAGGCGAACGTGCTAACCACTAAGCCACGATGCCACCTCTCTAACATATGATAACATATTTTAAGTGAGATCCCCTTGTTATCTCATTTACTTCTCCTAGACAAAGCCAAGAGATCAGCATGAGACTTCAGTCATGTTCTCCTGTTTCTCTAAGATCCTGAGTAATTAGGCTCCTTAGATTTTCTCACATTGATGCAAAAATTGTCTCACAGATGTCACAACGTCACAATAATTAGCTTATCTCAGAGAACTTTTAGCAATATGTAGATATTAAGCTTTTGTTACTTTCCCTCCAAAACATCCTGCCTACAATTAAATGCTTACAGCCTGAGGCTAAATTTGTGTTTTCTTTCTAATTAAGTTAATCTTGTGTTTTTGGGACAACAACATACATGTACAAAGTATATGTTATTAAAAGCTGTCCAAAATCTATTAAATGGCCACTGCAATTCATCACAATTTCTTCACTTTCCAAGTTAAATGGGAAATGTAAGCTTTCCCTAACCAGTCACAAGGCTGAGATGCTTTTGCTGTACATTTAGTTTATGTAAATTGAAATGCAACCACAAATGTGTAGATTAATGGGACTGTGGGGATTTCTTGTAAACACTGACAATCATTCCAGACCAGACAGTCCAAATATGGAAATAACTGCAAAAAGAGCTCATTTTGAATGCACCCCTCATAGCAAATCTAGTTCTGGCCAATGCTTACTACTTTCATCTGCCCACACACTTGCCTTAGAATGACGTGATGCCTTCATCTGAATCTGCATGCCAGAACACAGCTCGGATGACAATAATGTCAGGATAACGTCTAATAACGTCCTGTGCCTGCTGGGCAGTTTCACCTGAATTAAACTATAACTCAGGGATGTTACAGTTGGATGAATGCAGTTGGGCCAGTTTTGGCCTAAACAGAAATGGAGCTCAAAAAGTTTACTCTGTTGGCTGTATTTAGGCCATATGTGACTCATCTGTGCAGCCTATGATCGCGAAGCAATGATGGCATGTGACATGTAGCCCAGATATCAAATACATTGACAAACCTTAAACATGACTATAACAGCCAGGTCAGTTTTGGCCCACAATGCACTCATCTTTGCTTATATGGTGTAATATATGATGGGACTCTGGACCAATCAGGGCATGGAGGGGGGTTGATCTGTTAATAAATTGTTCAGTTTGCTGAGAAATGGCTCTTTGACTCACCTTCTTCCTCTACACCACTACAATATAAACTAAACACGTTTATGTTAGGACTTCAGTTTTCCATACGAGACACAGAGGGCTGTCAATCACACGTTATGACCACACCTAGATTGTAGATCTGCTGAGCAAATTTAGACATTTTCCACATTCAGCAGTCATTTATCTTGATATGATGTTTTAAGCTTTGCTGACTGTTTACCATAACACATCATTTGACCTCAGCATACATCCTTTATATTGTGTAAAAATGTCCTGATGATTGGACCAAAATACAGTGGTAACCCTACTTACGAGTTTAATCCGTGCAGGAGCCGAGCTCGTTAGCTGGTTTGCTCGTTAGCTGGATGCATTTTCCCCAATCAAATATAACATCACCACATCTCCTTCTTCCACTCAGTTTCTCGGTAAAGAGTCGTTTGACTTGT
>BRDA01054541.1:2500-23530 GCA_036984385.1 Crenuchus spilurus | reverse complement strand
AGTGATGTTAAATGTTCATTTATCCATTTCATTAGACTTTTGTATTTATATGTCATTGTGTTCTGTATGTAAAACTATAGTTATTCTATATAAAATGTATTTTGGAGTGTCTAAACACTTTAGAATAGATTAATGATGAAAATTAAGGCTCCACTGTAAATGCAAACAGGATCATTATTGTTGTGAAGAAAGTGAGACAATGGTGAGTGAGGTCAAAAGTCAGACATTAGGGGAAGTAAATAATGTACTGTCCAGTCAGTGGCTAACGCAGAGTTGAGAGTTGATAGAGAATGTGCGGATGGGAGTAGGAGGTATAGGTGAGAAAGGAAGAAGGACACAGTAATACATTTTCACAGACTCAGTACTACACAGGAAACTTACTCTTACACACACACCTACACACACACACACACACACACACACACACACACAGTTATCTCTGTCTGCTGCACTTTATCCACTCTAATCAATGAACGAGGGGTGAAAGAGTGTAATCAGCTTAAAGACTTGAGCAGTTTCGAGCCAAACGCTGACTGCACCACTCCGCAGCACAGGGCTACTGCTGGGCCAGCGCAACGCCACCATCAAGCCAAAGTCATGTCAAGTCAAGGCCAGTTCAAGGTCAAGTGAATGCTAAAGAAATAGCAAGTCAGCAACAGCAACATAAACTCAACTTTAATGGCAACTTTCACATAAATAATATGTTTGTTATTGAGTTACTCATCATTAAGCCTTAATACTTTTCTTGTTATGCTACATATTTACTGATCCTCAAGAGACATTTGTCAATTTCATCTCCAATCTTGAAGTCGCCAGCAGAGCAATAATTATGGTTAATTATTCAGTAACTACTACAAATATATGTAAGTAATAGTAACCAAAGTGTTGGCCCACATAGTGTACAAAGAGCTGAAGGAGTTAAGAAAACGTAAAATCAGATTAAGCAGAAAAGCACAATTCAAAAAGGGCATCTTTTAAGAAAGTTTCTACTTTGCTTTTAATTTTTCAAACTTATGCAATTTCTATTTTAAAAGTCTAATCAGTACAACACTAAAGTGATAAAATACAACATTTTTCAATGCTAACAAACCATTAAAATCTTCTTTATGCCAAGTAAACAATGCACAAACCAGCCATATGACAGCCAGACCCAGCGTGTGAGAGTCAGACCCATCCACACGATTGAGTCCCAGCCACACAAGGGCAAGTCCCGTCCACGTGAGAGCCAGACTGAGCCACATGAGAGTGAGTCCCAGTCACGTGAGTGCCATACCTGGCTGCGTTAGTGGCTGACCTTACCAAATTAGAGCCAGATCCACAGTCACATGAGATTTAGTCCCGGCCACATAAGAACCAGACCTGGCCACAAAACAGCAAGTCCTGGCCACGTGAGAGCCAGACTGAGCCACATGAGTGTGAGTCCCAATCACGTGAGAGCCAGACTGAGCCACATGAGTGTGAGTCCCAATCACGTGAGAGCCAGACTGAGCCACATGAGTGTGAGTCCCAATCACGTGAAAGCCAGACTGAGCCACATGAGTGTGAGTCCCAATCACGTGAGAGCCAGACTGAGCCACATGAGTGTCAGTCCCAATCACGTGAGAGCCAGACTGAGCCACATGAGTGTGAGTCCCAATCACGTGAGAGCCAGACTGAGCCACATGAGTGTCAGTCCCAATCACGTGAAAGCCAGACTGAGCCACATGAGTGTGAGTCCCAATCACGTGAGAGCCAGAATGAACCACGTGAGTGTGAGTCCCAATCACGTGAGAGCCAGACTGAGCCACATGAGTGTGAGTCCCAATCACGTGAGAGCCAGACTGAACCACGCGAGTGTGAGTCCCAATCACGTGAGAGCCAGACTGAGCCACATGAGTGTGAGTCCCAATCATGTGAGAGCCAGACTGAGCCACATGAGTATGAGTCCCAATCACGTGACAGCCTGAGTCAGTCGCGTGAGAGCCACACCTTCCCACATGAGAGCCAGACCCAGTCACGTGAAATTTAGTCCCAGCCACATGAGCCAGACCTGGCCACACAAGAGCAAGTCCCGACCACGTGAGAGCCAGACTGAGTCACGTGAGAGTGAATCCTGTCCACGTGAGGGCAAGTCTTGACCATGTGACAGCCAGGCCCGGCAATGTGAGAGCCAGACCCAGCCACGTGAGATGTAGACCTGGGCTAGTGAGAGCTAGACCCATCCATGAGACTGAGTCTTGGCCACATGAGAGCCATATATGACTGCAAGTCCCAGCCATGAGCCATGTGTCCTGTGAGACTTCATCTCATGAGACATGACATTACTGTGCCCTGAAATTTGGCGTATCACTATTTTTAAAAATCAGCATATGAAGAAATTTGTCATAAATACATATACACAACGCTTTTGTTATGGATAACCAACAGCAACCAAACTGAACTGACCGGCCAGGCGTATTTAAACGGGATGATGATTCTGCCTCCCTCGCTCCCCTCATGTCCATGGTGATGAACAGTATGGGAGTTCCCACCCAGGACAGGCGTGCTGCCTGAGCCAAATGTGCAGGAGCCGGTGGGGACCACTCGAGCCTGATATTCCTTAAGACACACCCTGAAGAACGTGTCACACTGATCTCTGGGAGGACACCGCTGACCCCCACCAGGCTGCGGGTCACAGCACTGACCGCTCTGTAGAATTCCTAGAGAGTTCTGCCACTGGTGTATCTGCAGCTCAAACGATCCCACTGCACGCACAATCTATGAAGAAGAGAGAGAAAGAGAGAGAGAAGGACAGAGACAGGGGAATGAAAGAGAGAAAATTAATGAGATCACAAACAGGCAGCATACTAATGAGTACAGGCAGTATTATGTCTGAAAATGAGAGAAAATCACTGGAGGGCTACCAATTTGAGGGCAGTCTAGCTCTTTTGTATTACAAAAAGTACATCTCATAATGCTAATCACTAAATGCCTGGTAATACTAATCAGGCTTCATTTATGATTATTCATATTTAATCAAACCACTCAAAAGTTTGGGGTCATCCAGACTTTTCCACGTTAAACTTTTATTTCAGAAGAAAATACTTTTCTCAAACTTTTACAAGACTTTTCATGTTTCAAATATGTTGTGGAAAGTAAGTTAATAGGCTGCACAATAGTACAGCACATGTTGTGTCATTAGCCATAGGAACACTGAGAAATATGAGATATTAGTCAATAAGAAAACCACAGTGAACACTATTAATCACTGGAACAGGAGATATTGGTCTATAAACAACATCAATAAACACTATTAATCAAAAGATTAGGAGATATTAGTCTATAAACAACCTCAGTAAACACTATTAATCACTAGAACAGGAGATATTAGTCCATAAACAACCTCAATAAACACTATTAATCACTAGAATAGGAGATATTAGTCCATAAACAACCTCAATAAACACTATTAATCACAGAATAGGAGATATTGACTGACAATCAGAGCCAATATTCAGCATTTCTCCAATTACAGAATTTGGCCAATAAAGTACACTTCTTTAGCCTGACCCAATGCCAAAAACAGCACAATATGATTGGTAAAAATGTACAGTACCAGTCAAAATTTTGGACACACCTTCTGTACATTCAGTAGTTTTTTATTACTTTAAAATGTTCTGCATTGTAGATTAATACTAAAGTCATCCAAACTATGAAGAAATACATCTGTAATTATTTAGTAAACAAGCAAAAAAAACATTGAATGAGAAGGTGTGTCCAAACCTTTGACTGGTACTGTAGAACACATGTCAAGTCACTTCTACAGTATCAGTTATCAGTACCATATCAGCCCTGACGTAATATATATTGGTCGACCTCTGCTTATAGGGAGAGGAAATTATTTTAAATGGTCATTAGAGTAGACAGTTTGAAAACATAGAGTGGCTGCAGTCTTAATCCCCGCCCAGCAAATTTGTGAAGAACTGTCTGAAGAATATTTGATGTCTATTGTAGAAAGAATGTGTTCAGCTGTTATATCTGACAAAGGTGATACTTTGTGTCCAAAGTTTAGATACATTTTGGTTAATAAACTGATTCCATGAGTTCTTATTTATACTTTCATTTCAGAGTGTATTGAGACATTAAACTCAATCATTTTCAATACAAAACTGGAAAATTTTAGGTGTTCTAAATAAAAAAAAGTAAAAAGCATGCCAGTACTAGAGATGTGCCAGTGTTCACTTGGCGTTTTAGTATAAAAAGTTCCATAAACAGCTTTGGAAGTAATTAAGAGACCACTTCAAATGTCCAACCCAATCTCCAAACCTGAATCCCCCTGAAAACTGAATCCCACTGGGCATTCAAACTGCTTGAATGGCTGAAGTTGCATAAAATCCGTCCATCCGTCCATTATCCCACCTGTTTAATCCTGATCAGGGTCGCTGTTAGTCCCCTACCAATTCACCTGGTGCAGGGCAGGGCATTACAGTATCCTAACGAAGCCCAAGACAGAGCGCCAATCCATCACTGGGTGCACACACATACACAATTTAGAGTACCCAATTCACCTGACCTCCATGTTTTTGGACTGTGGGTGGAACGCAGAGACCCCAGAGGAAACCCAAGCAGACACGGGGAGAACATGGAAACTTTACCCAGATGGAGACTTAAACCCAAGACCCCAGTACTGAGAGGTCAGCATTTTAACCACCAAACCACCGTGCCACCAGTGCAAAAAGTGCAACAACAATGTTTAAGGAAGTCATGCAAAATCAGGGTTATTCTACCAGAACCCTGTTTACGTTAAAACATTAGTACTGCAGGGTTAATATAGTCATCATCTAGCTCTTCATCAACAGTCAGTTCCTCACCACAGAGCTTCTTTTGCCTGGACAGTCTACCAAGATACAACCACGTCAATGCTGCTTCTGTGCTGAGAATGGCTCCTCTCTCAAGTAATGTCTGGACAAAAGTGGTCATGTGATTAGAAACTGACCATAAAGATGGGCTACAGTCTGTAATTGTTGACCTATATAGTGGAGCTATAAGGTAAGATGACTTCAGAAGATAAGATAAGATTTTATTGATCCTGAGAAAGGAAAGTGGTCAGTGAATGGAAGCACAAGCTGATTCAAATAAAGCTGGATGGTGAGAGCACACTCGGACCAGCCACAACATTAATACCACTCACAGATGATGTGAAACATGTTATCTTGTAACAATATTACATGTGATTGTTTGGGGTATATTAGATGGTAAGAGAACACACGATTCTTGGATGGGCCATATAGCTATGGCCAAAAGATTCTCACAGGGTCTCTGAAGTGGCAAGGCTTGCCAGATGCTCCAGCAGTGGTTAATCCCAACCAACAATGGCCTCCAAAATTCTGCAGATCTCAATCTGATTAAGCACATGTGGGATGTGTCTTTGTGTCTAAATATTATTGAGCCACTTTGGGGTGTTTTGGAGGAGCGAGTCAGGAAACGGTTTCCTCCACCAGCATCACGTAGTGACCTGACCACTATCCTGCAAGAAGAATGGCTTAAAATCCCTCTGACCACTGTGCGGGACTTGTATACGTCATTCCCAAGATGAATTGACCCTGTATTGGCCGCAAAAGGAGGCCCTACACCTACTAATAAATTATTGGGGTCTAAAACCAGCTGTTTCAGTTTCATTGTCTAACCCCTGTATATATGACATTGATGTGGTGGTGGAGTGTTACAGTGTGGTATGACTGGATCAGACACAACAGAGATGTGAGAGTTATTCTGTGTCCACTCACTGTCCATTCTATGATACACATCTACCTTGTTGGTCCACCTTGTAGATGTAAAGTCAGAGACAGAAGCTAAACATAGTCTGTTTTGGTCCTCTAGTCCTCCACTGGTGGTCACAGGACACTGTTGACTGGATAGTTTTGGTTGGGGCACTATTGTCACTCCAGTAGCGACACTAAGATGTATCTGATCCACCCTAACACACCACCACCACCTCAGTGTCACTGCAGTGATGATGATGATGATGATCCAATAACCAAATAATAGCTGTAGTAATACCTAATATCTGTGCTGGTATTGGGCTAATAAAGTATACACAGAAACAGGTGGACTACAGTGTGTAAGTGGAGCTCAGTGGAGATGATACAATAGATGATTATAGGCGGCTTTAATCCTGATGAAGAGCATTGTGAGTCAACTTTCTTTGAACCAAAGCTGGTTCATTGTTTTGTGACATTTAGGTGTGTCCTTGATAAATGAGCATGTATGTTTGACCGAGACAAAACTACCCAGTGTGTCCAAAGTGATCAAGGTCCCCTGGCTTTGTTTTAAAGGTAGATAAGGTGGTGGGCTCAGGTCCAGACAGGAGATGATAACACTAATCCAGTGTCCACTTCCAATGCAGAGCAGAGCTGCTCAGTCCAAATGGACACTTCCTCTCCTCGTCTCTCCTGCAAGCTTGGCCTCTATCTGCACCATCATCTCACCTTATCCAGCTCAATCTTTCTCCCCTCAGGTTATTTACCCCCCCTGCCATTCCCTCCCTCTCTCTCACGCTCTTTTTTCTCTTCTCTCTTTTCTCTACCTCCTCCCTTGTGGCAGCTACTTCCTACCTTTCCACACCGCACTCTCTTTAGATTCCATTCTTTCTCCGTATCAATACCACTCCTTTCTTTCTTCTCTCCACTTCTCCCCAGGGACAGCAGACACTGGGAACATGCATCTTTTCTTTCCTTCATTCTCTCTCTCTCTCTCTCTCTCTCTCCACCATTTCTCCTTTCTTCTCTCTTTTCGTTGGAGCTGGGAACTCACTTCATCTCTGTTCATTGTGCAGCGTGTTCTCTCTTCACTGCTGCTATTCTTCTTTTCATCTATCATTTTCAGAGATGGGGAGGTGAGGACACACACACACACACACACACACACACACACTGAGCTAATAAGCTCCACAGAGAGCCAATGGGTCAGAGCAGGTCCACTCAGAAGCTAGTGCACTAGGAGGAAAAAACAGCTCCTTCACAGCACAAACAAGCACAATCAGGCAACACACATACCGGCCTTACAGCTTCTCTATCCAAATGGACAATTACAGACTGCAGCCCATCTTTTTTCATTCAGTATTTGTCGGCTGCCCTCTGACACATTCACCTTTGGTCAGGTTCTGTACACAGGATCACTGCTGGCTAGAGAGAACTGGTTACCCATTCTCAATTATACATGGTAAGTGCCCTAGAATGGAAACCTGTATTTATCTTGGCATAGTCGATAAAGAAGGGTTTGACACATTGAACTGACCTACCAAGAACCTCTAACACTGTTAAGCTCTTTATATGTAGATTCCTTTTTAGCAAGTCAGACCACAGTTCATTTTTCTATTCACTCATCTCTCAAACACTTCTCTGCCATACCATGCACCTCTTTGCTCTCCTCTCTCTCTGTTTTTACTCAGCTCTCCACTCACTGGCAGCCATGGCCTGGTGGTTAGGGATCTGGTGTTGTGAACAAAAGGTCGCTGGTTTGATCCCAGGCAGGTCATGACTGATGTGCCCTTGAAGAAGGCACCTAACTGCTTCCTGGGCACCATGGAGAGTGCTGCACACTGCTTTGGACACATGTTCTCACAGCCTAGTGTGTGTTTCATTGCACTGATGGGTTAAATGTGGAGGTCAATTTCTGTTGTGTGCAATCACATTGGCAAGAAGTTGAATCTAATCTAATTGCAATTCCCACCTCTCTTCTAGAACCAACAGTCAGTGTATAAAATACATTTTAAAAACAACAAAAAAGCAAACAAAAAAAGTAACCACAGCTCACTATGGGCACTGGATCAAAAATATTTTGATGTAAATCAGCCAGTCAAAGCAGAGCTCATGCCATTACCGTTTTTCTGCCAATGTGAGGTTGGGCAAATAGTAGTTTCACATCAATAATAACTGCATTTCTCTATACTAACCATTTTACTTGCACACAGTTCAAATCATTATCAATTATCTTTCTCATGTCTCTACTCCATTTGCTAGTTGCATGTACCATCTGCTTTCTGGCACCCATTTCTACATATATGGGTATTTTAGAAATATTTTAGAAATATGGGTACCACATATGGGTATTTTTCACCCCAACCAAAGTCACTTACCTACATACTGAAGTTATGTACCTATTATATAGAAATTTATACTAAAAAGAATAAACAAAAAATCATTCTATGTTCACATTCATTCTCTTTAATCATTAAGATACTGGTGTTCACAATTTATATCCCAAGATATATCTAAATAACTAGCTATTATTATTATTATTATTATTATAAACATTACACTTATATAGTGCCTTTCATGATACCCAAGGATGCTTTTCAATCGACACACTTCATACACACACTCCAGTGAAAAACGGCAGCCAGTCGCGCACAGCGTACTCTCAACTGGAAGCGACCGTCCACCTGGAGGACTGCATCGAGCACTAGGGGGATCACCCAGGACAGAGTGCCAACCATATCTGGGCATACATACATACATACATACATTCATACACAGACATACACATTCATACACACACCAGGATAATTTTAGAGTAGCCAATTCACCTGATCTCAATGTTTTTGGACTGTGGGTGAAAACCGGAGACCCCGGAGGAAACCCACGCAGACACGGGGAGAACATGGAAACTCCACTCAGATGGGGACTCAAACTCAAGACCTCAGCACTGACAGGCAAACGTGCTAAACACTAAGCCACCATAATCTAGGGTATTTAGAGTAATATAATCACAGTATAATATTTTTTATATGTAAGACCATTGAAAGAACCGTTCCCTTTATTGGAGAACTCATGAAGAACCATCGATTTGGTTCAAAAGTGGTCCAACATCAGAAAACATCCAGCCATGAGTAGCTCTATGATCAGAAACTCCTCCGATAAACAATGAGTGCATCTATAGATGATCTTCATGATGGCCCATTATAAGAAGAGGTGTGATCAGATCAGAGTAACTGATTGGCCTTCACATAAGTGTGATGAACTTCTAAAGAGACACTCTACAGAGAAACACACACATTCTTAAGGAATTCCGAGCATTGTTGGACAGTAAGAC
Organism: Crenuchus spilurus; assembly: GCA_036984385.1. NCBI lineage: Eukaryota > Metazoa > Chordata > Actinopteri > Characiformes > Crenuchidae > Crenuchus > Crenuchus spilurus. The sequence goes on along the minus strand of BRDA01054541.1, from coordinate 14,479 downwards.
TCGGTGGTGCCTGTCCTCTTTGTGTGACCCCCTATCTGAGCGAAGCGGCTCAATGCCTGCACTGTCCTCAAATTGTTGCGCTGTGCCATATTGTCCCATTCCTGCTCCTAAAACCTGCAAACATCAAAAGCTGGGCACAGATAGAAAACTGGCCATCACTCTCCAATCCTCTTTCTTCCTCTTCTGCCATCCCCTGCCAGGGTCATTCCCTACATACCTGTATTTCAGCACTCTCTCTCTGTCCCTTTCTCTCTCCTTTTTCCAGGAACATTAAATCCACCAGCATGAGGATACTCCAAAACTACTGTCTGCCATGAGACAGTGGACAAATTTTAACCAGCAACTATAAAACATAACTCTATCAATTCAATAGGGTTTAGGGTGAGGTATCAACATGGGTGCATTCATAAAGCCTTTACATCCTCAAGCACTTTTAGCTATAGTGGCACTCCTGGTCAAAATTACTGTTACTGTGAATCGTTAAGTAAGTTGAAGATGAAATGATCTCCAAAAGGCATGAAATCAAAGATGAAACACACTTTTCCAAATTTTAAGCAATATCCATGTATTATTTTGATTTTGTACAATTTTAGAGTGAAAGTACCTGGCAAAGGTATGGAAACCAATAGGGTTTGAGTGCTGAGATAACCTTGACTGAAGCCTCAGACCTTAATTAGCCTGTTAGGTTTATGGCTTGTTCACAATCATCATTAGGAAAGGCCAGGTGATGCAAATTTCAAAGCGTTATAAATACCCAAACTCCTATAACCTTGTCCTAAAAAAACAGCGGCCATGGGTTCTTCTAAGCCTGCCTAGCACTCTGAAAATGGTCCACAAAGCAGGAGAAGGCTATAAGAAGATAGCAAAAAAATTTCTGGTTGCCATTTGCTCAGTTTGAAATTTGTAATTAAGAAATGGTCGCTAACTGGAACAGTGGAGGTCAAGAAGACCTACACTAAATGAAAATCAATCATGTTTTGGGGTTGTGTTGCAGCAAATGGCACAAGGAATATTTCATGGGTAGAGGGAAGAACAAATTGAATGGAATTCCAGCAAATTATAGAAGTAAACACAACATCTGTAACAAACAAAGAAGATGGCTTCTACAAATGCATAAAGATCCTGAACACACCTGAAAATCCACAACAGACTACCTCAAAATGCTCAAGCTGAAGGTTTTACCCTTACAGTCCCCTGATCATGATGATCATCATTGAAAATCTGTGGATAGACCTCAAAAGAGCAGTGAATGCAAGATGGCCCAGGAATGGACACATCACAGAACTGGAAGACTTTTGCAAGGAAGAACGGATGAAAATCCCTCAAACAAAAACTGAAAGATTCTTGGCTAGCTACAAAAAGCATTTACAAGCTGTGATGCTTGACAAAGGGCAAGTAGTAGATACTAACCATGCAGGGTGCCCAAAGTTTTGCTTTGGGCCCTTTTATGTTTTTTGTTATTTTGAAAATGTAAAAGATGAAAAAATATATATATTTTTTTGCTTAAAATACAAAGGGAATGTGTCATCTTTGACTTTATGCCTTTTGACTTTATTTCATCTTCAACTTGCTTATCTATTCACAGTAACAGCAATTTTGACCAATTTTGAGTGCCCAAACTTTTGCATGGCCCTGTGTGTTTGCATTGTAGATCGTTTGGCTCCATTTATCATAGCTAACCACAGTCATTATGTTACTCATGACTCAACCTTGAGTGTTCTATTGCATTTACACAACAGAGCTACAACAAAAAATAAAAACAAATTGATCCTGACTGTCACATTAAAGACACTGTAAATTATTTTAATACAGTAAACTGCTTGACAATTTAAGCAAATATCTCCTCATGGTCCACTAGCTGTCTTTTCTCTGTGTGCTGGAAAAAAGTCAGGTGTTCATCCACAGTCCTGGCTCTGTACAGAGGAAACAAAGTGGCTCATGAAACAGGAGTTGTTCATGCTCATGCACAGGACAGGAGGAAGGGGAGGAGCTATGTGCTGAACTCTGTGGTACTGTAAAAATGAAAGATGACCAAGAAACAGTCAAAGAGGAGAAGATCTGAAGAACAAAGATTTAGAAAGAAGATTTTAGATTATACAAGGCAAAGAATGAAGGCTTCTTTTTGACCAGGTTCTTGTTCAATTTTTCCCTTTCCACCTTAAATAGTGACACTTATTTTTTATTTTTAAAATAGGTCAGTATGTTTTCTCCCATTATAGTAACTGTTGAGGTTTTATGGCCATGAAGATCTTATCAGTTCAGTTGTCCGCCTTTGCAATGCTCTTCCATGAATTTGGGAACTGGTTCTGAAGGAGCACTGTAGGGAAGGGTTTATATGAGTTGCTGTTGAGTTCAACAGATTTTCTCCAAAATCGTTAACTGAACCATTAAATATATTTATTACTGCTATTTTCTGCTATGAAAGAGTAACTATAACATGGCCTACCTTGAGAGAGCCCGAAGGCATACAAAGATAAAAATGGCATTAATGAATTAATTATAATAAATACGAGTTAAGGGTTAAAAAATAGAACTGAGTCATTGATTAGGGTTATTGGATTATTAGTTTATGTTCATCTGTACACTTCTGTTCTATGTGCAGTTAGAAATAAAAGGTTGCTTTGCATATTACAGCTGAAAGTCCACCAATGATGTGTCAGAGACATACTGCGGGTGAGCAAACAGTCTATTAAAAACATATTTCAGAAGCAATAGGCATCTCAGAGATGTCTTGTAGACATATCTGTGCTTACTGGGATATAACTGTTGTGATATCCAGCTCAGTGCAGCTTTTTCAATGTTTGCCTTTTTATCCTGAATGTAATTTTGTAACAGTTATGCATCAGCTGGTGTGTAGATTGCTCACTTTTTAATATGATTTATTTATACAATAGCTAGTTCTGGCTTTACAAACTGAATTCAAATTATGCTGATATTTGTGATAAATAACAGACTCTGACTAAACCATTATCTTGAAAACTTTAAGTGCACAGAAGTTAGCAGAACAACTAATGGCCCACTGGCTAGAAATGAACAAAATACTAATGCATCTCCTAAAATTAGAATATTGTGGAAAAAATGTTCATTTGTGTTGAATTTCTTTCCAAAAGGTAAACTGTGAAATTTTATATTCATTTCACATTAAGCGACTGTAACTCTCCTGCCATTTGCCGCATCCCTGGTCCCGCCTCTGTTCACATGCCTCCTTTGTTTGCATTTGCCATGTGCTTCTGTTTACATTTCACACATGCTGTCCTTTTACCAACATGCTCTGTTTGTTTACATCTTTCACATGTCTTGTTCACATCATGTCTCCACCCTCAGTTATGTCACGTCATTGTACAGCCCTGCCATCTCATTACGTTATCATTTTTTGCTATTTTGCTCTCTCATGTTTCCAGTCTTTGTGAGTCATTGTATGTCACCAGCATCATGTTTTGTCACCACAGTCAAGTGTAGATGTTTCAAGTCATATCCACAGCCTTTGTTTTGTTTGCGTTTGTAATAACGCTTGATTGTTTTTGAAACCCTGCTGTGTCCCATCTCCTCCAGCATCCCCGTACTGACAGTAACATATTTCATGCTTTATTTATGTCGATCAGATCATGAAAATCAGAAATCTAGAATCTCAAATTCTTATTTAAAAGTTTGGTAATTTACTACTAAAACAGTATCAACATTAAAACAAACAAAAAAAAAAACATAAAATATGTCACTTTACATGTAATGAATATGAAATATATGACAAGTCATCAAAAATAATGAACACAAATTAACATGACACTCAAATTTTTCTAGCCAATTGTAGTGAAATTATTTGTTCTGCCAACAGCTGTAAACTAAAAATTTTAAAGATAATTGTTTATTCTAAGCCTGAATTGTATTATTTTCCCATTTATTATATGCAAAAGTATGAAACAACTAATTGTTGGGAACACTAAGCTAGTCATTACTCAGCAGTGTGTCACTGGAATGATACAGTTTTGGTGTTAAAAAAGTATGATGTTATTACAAATATCAGCAGGCTTAAGGCTGGTTTATTCTTTCTACATTGAGTGCTGCGGGAATGATAACGCAAAGGTCATGAGTTTGTTGCGACAAAATGCGTCCCAATATCATATTATCCTATCTGCTTAGTGACCCTCTGTGGAAATCTGAACATATAAAAATGTTGTAGTGTAAGGCAAGTGTGTGCAAAGTCTTAAGTAAAAATGCATTAAAACATCTGTCGGAACAAGCCAAAGAGCTAATCCAGTTCTCTCATAAAGGTGCTTATATCTGCATATGTCTGCCACCAGCCTGTCTTCAAAACTTGCTGTCCAAGTCTGATCCTCCAGGTAGTTCTGAGGTGCAAGGCACAGTGATTTGCAGATGCCTAGAGCTTTCACGTGGGGGCGTGTCCCTGTGAGTGGCATAACTTTAGACGTGTGGATGGTTGCATATAAAGCATTAGAATGTTTCTCAACCAGTCAGATCTTGAGGCCATAACTTTTATAAATAAAAGCTTTTTTTATTGCAACCAGTGTGTAATTGTATGAAAATGAGGTGGTAAACTCTGGACAGTATATTTTTGGCACTATTAAATCTGTTCACCATTTCTTGCACGCTCACTCTGCAGTAGGAAAAGTGGTCTTGTGAAGCAAAGGTGATACCGTGACACATGCTCAAAAATCATGAAACAGAATTTTGCAAATACCATTCAACTGTAGCTACATAAGCTTAAAATATTTCAAATATGACTATTGGTAACCATTAGCATCACACAGCCCACACAGCACTCCAATTCCACAAATACTTATCTCCTTTCAAAAAAACTAAAACAATAAACAATGAAAAATAGAGAAATATTCACAGAAAATGGCTGTCATCCAATAACTAATGGACTGCTGCTCTCCAAAGCCTGCAAAGATGACAAGTACCAATCCAGAGTTCCACTAAACCCGGCCTATTATATATAAGGGTCATTGACTGTTCATCATGTTTGGGGTCCTAATACTGTTGTTTGTCAGTCTAACTAGTAACAACATGTTTATTATCTCACTCTTGCTATTTGGGTTGGCAATATGACAATATGTTATTGTTATTGAGATGCATTATTTTACATTATTTGATGTGTTACAGTACTATATATCATTATTTTCAAAAGGATATCATTAAAGAAAAACTTACCATAGACAAGAACCATATCACCATACAAAGAGCCATGTGGACTTGTAAGGATAATGGAACCTTTTTAGGTGCTATATTGAGTCATTTTCTAAAAAGACTTTTTAAAGATATTTTAAAAAAGACTTATCATAGAAAAGCATAAGCTATAATGCTATTGTCATAGAAAACCATTTCACTATGCAAAGAATGACTTGACTTGTACAACATTAGTGGAACTCTTACTGCTGCTATTAAGAACACATTCTCCATCCGTCTGTAGAACCATTTCATCATGCATGTGATCAATTAAGCATTTATCTGCTTTCTGATGGTGACATATTGATACATTTTCTTTACTAAAGAACTGAAGGAGATCAGCTAGCTCAGATACAATCCATGTTCAAATACATTTTCTTGACCACTGTCATCTAAACATTAACAATTCCAACATGAAATGTTTAAATTAAATCTACTTTCTTTTATTTATATATACAGCAAAACCTTGGTTATCGTCCAATTCAAGTATCGTCAACATTTTTCAGGACAATTTTGTCCCAGTTATCATTCATCTGCCCAGTTTTCATCGCCGTGCCCACATGACTCGCTGTAAATTTTGTGAAAACGCATTAATCACTCATGCACGCGTTCATCATTCATTCTGGCTTTGGTTCTCATTGTTTCTCATTGATAACACCCAAAACAAACTAAAACATGTCACACTACCGCCTGAAAATGTGAAAACAAATAGCAGCGGAGAACCAATAGAGAACAGGTGTACAAAACAAAGGCTGCCAGCTGGACCACACCAGCACTCTCTAAAACAGAGCGTAAACCTGTAAGAGTGATGTTAAATGTTCATTTATCCATGTCATTAGTCTTTTGTGTGTATTTCTCATTGTGTTCTGTATGTAAAACTATAGTTATTCTATATAAAATGTGTTTTTGATAATATTTTGGAGGGTCTGGAACAGATTAATTGGATTTACATTATTTCTTATGGGAAATATTGCTTCAGTTATCATTAATTTCTGTTATCAGGCACTTTAGAACATATTAATGATGAAAACTGAGGTTCCACTGTATTTACTTCAGCATGAATGAAACAGAAAATCAATTAAATTCTGTTTGCTTTCAAATAAACATGTGACAAACAAAAACTGTGGAAAATATCTTTGCAGTGGCGTAATCATTGCAAAAGCCCTAAATGTAATTTTTATGCATTTTTATTGTTGCTGTATTGTCCACCCTTGTTTTGTAATAAAATAAGTTCATACAGCTTTTATAGCTGTGGAGAACATCCACTGCAGCTTTTATGTGGCATCGTATATATGATTACACCTTAAATCATACATCCCTGCAGCTATTGTAAATGCTTAAAGATGCATCAGCGGTCATATTTCTTCTATGCCTTTAAGGTCACAGTGCTGACCAGAGATCATATTTTGTCTTTCCCACCATAACCAATATCAATGTGCTCAGGATTCACTTCTTTGCATACTGATCCAAAAGCTCCATAACTCTTCAAGCTTTGCAGCAAACCAAAGCCCAAAGCTTGGAGAAACAAACTGCAGACCGGCACAAAGAAGAGCGCTGTGTTCTCACGCCCTCAGCGCCAGGCCAGGCATGTCCACACGCAGCAGTAACCTCCAGTACACACACACACACACACACACACACACACACACACACAGTCACTCAGCTCAAAGGTTTGTCCCAGTCAGAGTCGGGCCACCACACTGTGGGCCGGAGACCCAGGTCCAAGCACCTGAACCCAGGGCAGCAGAAATAAAACAAGAGTTTCTGTGGAAGTCTTTAGGGGGCCAAGCACTTCACACTCCTGCTCACATTCCAGCAAATCTCAGTGAAGGCAACAGAGAATGTTTGCTGTTACAGTGGTGATCACTGGTCAGCAAATGCACTGAAGTTTCATCAGCAATAACATTAACACCACCTCCACTGTCCATTACATCAGCATCGCTGACCGTACAGGTGCACTTTGTGGTTCTACAATTACAGACTGTTGTGCATCTGTTCTTCAATGATCACGACCTTCACAGAGCAGTGGTGGATCATACTCAGCACTGCAGTGACACTGATGTGGTGCTGGTGTGTTAGTGTGTCCACTCTACCTTGATGGCTCACCTTGTAGATGTAAAATCAGTGACATTAGCTTATCTACTGTTGCAGCAATTGCGTACATCACCCTCGACTCACAGGATGCTCCTCACAAGACAGGGTGCACTATTTTCACCCCAGTAGTGACACTGAGGTGTTTAAAACCAACAATAAACAATTGGTACCAGCACAACACACACTAACACACCACCACCACATCAGTGTCACTGCAGTGCTGAGAAAGATCCACCATCTAAATAATACCTGTTCTGTGGGGGCTCTGACCATTGGAGAACAGAGTGAAATTAGGTTAACAAAGTATAGAAAGAGAGAAACTGATGGACTACAATCCGCAATTGTATGTGTACCTAATGTTGTGGCCAGTAGTATGTGCACTTGGTATATAGCTTCCAGTGTCTGAGTCTCAGGTCAATCAGATTTGCATGTTGTGTAAATATGTTTCATTTAAACCATGAATCTCACCAAACTAAATCAAATTGCTGTAAAAGTTGTCATTCCATGCTGCAGAGATTTACACTATTGTCCGTGCAAAACACTGTGCCTTTATAGTCCAGTGATGCTTTTACATGCTTGCTTCACCAAGCGAGAAGACATTAGGCTGGTCTGAATGGGCGCCTTGTCTAAATCTCAGTTTAAATGTGACTAATCACATAAAAGCAGTCCGTAGACAGAACAGACCTCAGGACACCTCAGACTTCAACAGCCACATCCTGTAGATTCAACACTATGGAATAAGCCAGAGAGCCACAATGTGTGACCTGAAAATAATGGCAACATCAATATGATTGGTCACCCTAGGCTCCTCCCCCAAACTTGTTCATTGTGATTATATGACTGTCTAAAATGCTTTTCTCGCACAGCAGCTATTAAATGTCAGTAAAACTGTTCAAATGCAGCAGGACAAATTATCTTCATATTCAGAAAACTCTTCCACCTTAAATAGTGCAGCTTGAATGGACCTGAATGGGATGCCAGTGCCATTTAAGGTGGAACTGGAGATAAAAACTAAGTTCTGAGTTATCTTGCATACATTAACTAAACCTCAGCCTGCAACAGCAGCAGAAGTGTTCTCTTTTGCTCTATACCAGGGGTGTCCAAACTTTTCTTGTTGGGAGCCAGAAGAAGATAAATATGTCCAGTCACAGGTCACGGACTCGTAGCCCTGTAAGTGTTTTTTGGTGATCGTGGTACATTTTAAAGTAGTCCAAAAACCAACACTCCAACAGCTCTGACAATTTACTCACAACTGCATTTTAAAAAGCCCATTTTTGCACATCCTGGCAACCCTGAAGGTTTGTGAACCTGGCAACTGTGAAGTTTCCGTGCTGGGCTATCAGTTGAGCTACCTCGTAGCCTTTGTAGCATTTTCTTGCACTTGGCTATCATGAAAAAGCTTTTGTCAGCTTTTGTTGAGCTGACAAGAAGCTGCAAGTTGTTTCACCTTCTCTTCTCATTCAGCATCATTGCCTGACCTGAAAGAATGATGCTCAATTTGTAATGTATCTTAACATTATACTCTTTCATTACAGCAACTGTTTCATGACAAATTAAACATACACACTTCCCTCTGAACTCAGTGAACAAATATTTATTTTCCCAACCTGCTTGATCTGCAGTTGCTGTCTATCATATGCTTCTTTGGAGCTGTCATGTCTACCCAAAAGCTCAGGAACAGTAATGTAGGTGCAGGGGCAGATTTAGAAGTTCTGGGGCCCCAATCAGTGTCATGTCTGGGGGCCCTGATCAAACATTCTTTTTTTATGGTTATGGTGCAGTACAGGCTTAAACATAAATTAAATTATTATTATTGATTATTAATAAATATTAATTATTATACATACATTTTAAACATTACTTAAACATTATTATTCATAATATTTTATTATGAATTACTAGTTAATATTAATAATATACTAATAATAACTATAAAAAACATTATTATTATTATTATTATTATTATTATTATTATTATTATTATTATAAAATAATATTAATCATTAATTAAATATTAATTATTATACATACATTTTAAACATTACTTAAACATTATTATTCATATTTTATTAGGAATTACTAGTTAATATTAATAATATACTAATAATAACTATCAAAAACATTATTATTATTATTATTATTATTGTTATTATTAAAATTAAATAATATTAATCATTAATTAATTATTACTTAATAAATATTAATAAACTGTTAAAATCGTGTAATATAAAATTATCACCCAATTCTGTATTACAATATTATTCAACTTATCAATAATCAACTTCACTCCAATTCATTAACACCAATGTTACACTTATGTTTGGACTGTATGGTCAATAGACCTCATTTACACATAACTGTACCTAATTTTTGAGTAACAATAAGCGGAAATTCTGAATTATTTTGATAATAGTTACACTTGGAGGCACATAAATGGATGGCTTATCACAGACTGGTAGACGCGCGTGCACATGCACACGGATTAAGCAGGTGTGATAATGGATGGATGGATGGTTTGAAAGTCCAGACGCTGACGGAGTGACCGCCAATCACACGTTAGCAAGAACAGAGCCATGAGCTTGTGGGCAGTCTAAAGAGAAACAGGCTTCCGACTGAGTGGATGTTTATTGCAGGGTCCTAGTGCTCAACATGTCTCTTTTTAATATAACGTAACACTGTTTTTGGATGGAAAAATCAGCAGAGAACCAAAATGGTCTTTTTTGGCCAATCTCTTTTGGCCAGCTGGGGGCCCCCTGATCTCCGGGGTCCCAAGCAATTGCGTGGTTTGTTTGTTGGTTAAATCCGCCTCTGTGTAGGTGTGTTTTGTGTTTGGGGAAAGGGAAATTAGGAGCGTTTTAGATTGGTTTTACACGACAGCGAGGCCCATTGTTCAAACTAGGAATCTTGATTTTTTTTACAACCTGCTTAACAGTGGACCAACTTTCATTTGATTTCTAAAATACCTCGCAGGCCCATCCAAAAATAGCAACAGGCTGCAAATTGCTCGTGGGCTGAACTTGGGACATGCCTGGTCTATATGAACCACATCACCTTTATTTATCATTCATTAAGGGTTGCTATGGAAGGCGAGGCAGTGCTACCACTCAAACTCCTCCCCCTCTGTGTGGGTGTTGTCCCTTTTGCAGGAATGGTGCACAGTGTTGATATGCTACATTAGTCAGATATCAAAATGATCCACGTACACAATAAACTGCCAATAACTTCCTCTGAGTGTCTGTTAGAACAAAGTTCTGATGAACAAGACATCACTTTAAACATGTCAAAGTGATTAAATCTCATTAATACAGTCACAGAATGCAAAATAAGCCAAGCCAAGTCACGTCCACAACAATCAGAATGAGCTGTCAATCAACTCAACCAAGCTGTAAATCACGTCATCACCACACCCGCTTAAATATCCCCAAATAACATCTATAAAACATAAAGAAAAACACTGGAGATTAATAATTAGGTTGACAAAAAAACAGCTGACAAAAAAATAACTAAACGTGGAAAATAATTTCAAAGTTTGCTGTAGCTCCCATTCAATATAACGGCTGTGGGCGGGGTTTAAATTAGTACTGCAAGCAGCCACTAGAGAGCGTCAGAGACCTCACTTCTCTACTCCTGTCACTGTGTGCACTTCTTATACACAGTCTATGGTGTGAACACGTTATTATCCTACAGGAGCAACAAGTGCAACAAAGAAGGAGCAACAGGTGGCTCTACAGTATCACAAGAACCGCTCATAGAACCCTAATACACATTATAAGTAAGAAAGACAGAAAAAGAAAAGGATATTAATGAAAAAAAGATAATTTTGAAGTGTTAGAACACTAGAACAGCTTTGCTTTTAGGGCTTCAAGTTTAGAAGTGAAATAAAAACTGAGAGATAAACTGAACTACACCCCAGTCCGTCCACGTTTAGTGAATGAAGTCAGCTGGACGTGCGCGCGCGCATTTCTGCTCAAAATAGTGCGTAAATCATCAGCTTACCTGCGCGTGCGCGGCGAGCACGAGCACCAGAAGCGCGCTGCTAACCTCTCTGTCCAGGACTTTCCTCATGCTTATCCTCATCCTCGTTCACCCTAAAACCGGGGCCATCGGGCGCCGCTGCCTGCTCGCTGCTCGTGGGGACGGTGGCGAGTGCGCGCAGGTTGGTGGCGGGAGCGCGCGCCACCAGAGGGTGTCTCTCTCTTTCTCTCTTTGCCTTTCTCTCTCCTCCTCCTCCTCCTCCTCCTCCTCTTCCTCCTCCTCCTCCACCTGCTGCCGTTAAGAAGCTTTAGATGTTCGGCCTGATGCCTCACTGACCTGATCTCTCATCCTGTTTTGCTCTGCTTCTCTCTGTCTGGCTGCTTTTAGAGTGGTACAGAGCGCGAGCGAGCGTGTGTGTGTGTGTGTGTGTGTGTGTGTGTGTGTGTGTGTGTGTGTGTGTGTGTGTGTGTGTGTGTGTGTGTGTGTGTAAGAGCGGAGGGAGTGTCCAAGACCGGGTCTCACCAAGTTACACTTTCTTGCTTTCAGTCCCTCATTAGTGGGTATTTACCTTTTACTTAGTTTTACTTCATAATTTGGATTGAGCTGAACTTCAGCTTCCACAGATGTTTTACTTCTACTAGAGAATTTTAGACAGACAGACAGACAGACAGACATAGACAGAAACACAGAAAGACACACAGGCAGAGACAGACAGACACAGAAAAA
>BRDA01054536.1:0-16617 GCA_036984385.1 Crenuchus spilurus | reverse complement strand
AACATCTATTTTTACCCCTAAACAACTGAAATTAATCTAATCTGATCTGGGATTTTGTTAAGATAACACAGACTAGACAGTAGGTCAATGCTGCCGCCCTGTGTTGAGCTGCATCATTTGGTGACGTGCATGGCTGTGGTTTTGTGTATGTGCTGTAGAGATAAAGCTTACACTACCATCTGCAGGATGGTTTGGGTATTACAAGCTGAAACAAATGGAGCAAAGGTACAGTATGCTGCAGATTAACAAACATGGAAAGAGTGGCGTGCAGTGGATGACGTACTGAAGAAGAAGTATAAAATGTCCTGAAATGTGTTATAATGAGTTCAAAAAGGTTAACTTTTCATATACAGTACCAGTCAAAAATCATTTCATCATTTAAAAACTGTCTGCATTGTAAATGAATACTAAAGTCATCCAGACTATGAATATGTAACTATTTAATAAATAAACAAGTGTTAAACAAACCAGAATATGTTTATATTTTACATTCTTCACAGTAGGCACCTCTTGCTTAGATGGCAGCTTTCTTGGCATTTTCTTTATAAATATTATTATAAATATTAAATATTGCTTTTTAATTCCATACTTATTTTCATATATATATATATATATATATATATATATATATATATATATATATATATATATTCAGTGGCATTTTTTCAGTCAGCTTTATGAGGTAATCACCTGGAATGGCTTTCAGTTAACAGCTGTGTCTTGTCAAGAGTTCATGACTTGCATTTCTTGCCTCTTAATGTGTTTGAGACATCAGTTGTGTGTCTACTTTGAAGAATCTAAAACATATTTTGGTTTGTTTAACACTTTTAAGTTTACTACATGATGTGTTCATTCAAAGTCTGGATGACTTCAGTGTTAATTTAGTGTAGGCAGTGTAAACATTGAAAGAGAAGATGTGTCCCACTATATATAAAAAGGCAATGTAAGAAACCATATATATATATATATGGTTTCTTACATTGCCTTTTTTGTTACTTGCAGTATGAAAATTGCAGAAACATTATGAACCTGATATTTATTTTTCTTTTCAAGTCTTTTCAAGACTGATAATATCAATGAAAGCTGATGCTCCATATATTCATTCTTCCGTAGAACAGTCCCCAATTTTTAGTTTAGTTTTGGCTTCTTCCACATGTTGATGACTGTGAGCTTATAACCTTTAGTACAGCTGTTTATGGTCAAGTTCAGCATATATTTTGGATGTGTGTTATGAGCTAAAATGAGTGCTATAACACTAATATCACAAATGTTGTAAACAAGAGTTTTTTTCTTTTGTAAACACATATTCTACACTGTCAAAAAATGGTTCTTCAAGGTTTCTTTAGTAAGCAAAAATGATTCTATATAGAACCTTAAAGACCCAAAAAACCTGAAGGGCTGGTGAAAGGGTTCTTCAGATTGATAAGGAATGTGCTGTAGATGATTCTATACAGAACCTTTTTGAAAATGGTTCTCTATAGCACCAAAAAGCATTCCTCTATTATTACAAGCTTAACTTCATAAATATAGCAGAACCCTTTTGGGGGTTATATAGAACCATTTCCAAAAAGGTTCTGTATAGAACTATGTACAACACTCTCTTTATCAATCTGAAGAAACCTCTCATTTGGATGAAGAACCATTTTCTTTACTAAAGAACATTTGAAGAGCAATCTTTTAAGAGAAGAATCTTTTAATGTGTCTCTTATTCTAATGATTATTATAGATTATTGAGGTTGTTTTTGAACTAATATCCACTTATCCTAGCAAATCCACTATATTCCTGTGTGTGATGATGTGTTGTGCAAAATATGTTCTAAACATCAGGTGGAGAGTAAACATATGTTCTCAAATCTATAAATTCACTGTCAAGAACTTGTTGAAGCATGCTAAAAGCAGTGACCTACCTCACCCTTCTACCATACAAGACTGCGTATCTGGAGAAGCAGCATTTCAGGATTGTATCATAGGGAAAATAATGTTATATAATAATAACAATAACAATAATAATAATAATAATAATAATAATAATAATAATAACAACAACAATAAAAAAAATAAAATAAATAATAATAATAATAATAATTCATTCATTATCACAACCGCTTAATCCTTATCAGGGTCGCGGTTAGTCCCCTACCCCCTCACTGGGTGCAGGGCAGGGCATTACACTATTCAACTAAGCCCAGGACAGGGCGCCAGTCCATCACTGGGTGAACACACATGGACAATTTAGAGTAGCAAATTCACCTGACCTCCATGTTTTTGGACTGTGGGAGGAAACCGGAGACCCTGGAGGAAACCCACGCAGACACAGGGAAGAACATGGAAACTCCGCTCAGATGCGGACTCGAACCCAAGACCTCAGCGCTGAGAAGCAAACGTGCTAACCACTAAGCCACCGTGCCGCAATAATAATAATAATAATAATAATAATAATAATAATAATAATAATAATATTATTATTATTATTATTATTATTATTATTATTATTATTATTATTATTATTATTAGTATTATTATTAGTATTATTATTATTATTTTTGCAGCCAAACATATCCAGGCATCAGGCTTGTTTATATAGGCACGTAGGCACTTCTGATGTTGGAAGGTTATTCATCAAATGACCTCTTTTGTGTGAAGGTCATATAACACAGAGAGTCTGCTAAATATTATTGAAGGTCTTCTGCAGTCAAATGGGAGTTTTGAAAGTTTTCTTGGTCTTTCAAACCTCAATTTGAACTCCACAATTCCTGTAAACTGACATTTCTTAATTACATTACCTGAGGACATAGCTACTTGAAAACACTTTGCTTACTTCTTATAACCTTCTCCTGCTTTGTGAGCATCAGAAGAAGGATCCCGTGGCTGCTGGTTGTTGAAGCATGGTTTGAGGAGTCAGGTAAAGTTTATTAAGCTTTAAAATTAGCATCAGCTGTCCTATCTTTAACTTTTGTGTTTTTTTTTTTCATTTTTGTACATAATTTTATTATATTCAATCACATGTAATATGACACATTTCAAGCCCTTTTTCTTCTAACGTTGCAGAATGGCTTTATAAAATCAGAAATTCAGAATTTCTCTAATTATTTTAATATTTCATTGCGAATTTTAATTTATTACTATTAATCCATCGCTCCATTATTTTATCTGTTTAATCCTGATCAGGGTTATGGTTAGTCCCCCCCTTCACTGGGTGTAGGGCAGGGCACTGTAGACAATGTAAGCCCAAGACAAACCCATCACTGGGTGCACATATACACATAATTTTATTTAAATTACCAATTCACCTGACCTCTATTTATTTATTTTCATTTTTTTTGGACTGTGGGAAGAAATCTGAGACCCCGGAGGAAACCCACACAGACACGGGGAGAACATGGAAAATCCACACAGATGGGGACTTGAACCCAAGACCTCAGTGCTGAGAAAGAAACATGCTAACCACCAAACCACCGCCCTGTATTACTATTAAAACAGGATAAATACTATGTATCTATATGGCTGCAACTTCTGTATTCCTAATATCAAGCCACTCATGGAGCAGAAATAAAGAAAGATGTCCAAAGTTGTTTTCAGATGAAAGTCAATTTTACATTTCACTTGGAAGTCAAAGTCCTAGAGTCTTAGAATCGAAGGTGTCTGAAATCCAGTGTGAAGTTTCTGCAGTCTGTGATGGTCTGAGGTGCCATATTATCTGCTGTTCTAGTCAACACAGCTGTCTACCTTGAGACTTTAGAGCATTTCATGCTTCCATTTACTATAAGCTAGTTTACTAGAGATGCCAATTTACTTTTCAAGCAGGACAAAACTATTACCAAATGATATGAGTAACCAGCTAATGTATGAGCTGTGCTGATTAGCTCATAATGTGAACTAAATTGTGAACAAAAATTACATTTTTGACAATATTCCATTTTTTATATATTATTTTATTTATGTTTACTCATAAAAAAATAATGCATAACTCTGTTCCAATTATGTGTGCTCTAAGACATTTTCTTATGTTCTTGGCTAATAAATAACTGATCTTATTCATTCACTAATGATGAACTAGACAGATTATTACCCAGACATAGTTCAATGTCTTCTTGTTCCGAGTCTTTATTTATAAATAATTGTATGAATTAGCATTACAACACAAATCTATTTGAGATTTTTATGCTGTGAAGAACACTGAGAACAAAAAGGAAGCACACCTATAGCATATGACTGCAACCAAACAAATATACAAAGCAACAATAAGAACATAATGTACTAAAAACATTGATACAATGTACACATTTAAACATTATGAAAATAGATCACATCAACACTGTTATTACAGAAATGTAATACATTGTATCCCTGCACTCATTTGAATTAAATATCTTCAATGCATCACTTGTTAGCATCACTTTAGGTATATATTCATAGGGTTACTGACATACTGACATATGTTCATCATGACTTAATGACGTTTGACGGCTGTTGGATTGAGCCTTTATAAATATTTATGTAAGTTTATGTCACTTTCATGACAAGCTTCTGGATGATTTAATATAACCTTATGAATGCTGTGAATCAGATTTTCTGTTCTTCTCTTTTTTCTTTCTTGGTTCTTATTGAAAAAGAAAATATGTAAATATAAAGTTACACGCATAGTTTTTATCACATGTACATACACACAAGCACTGCCTATGATGTAGATATGATAGCCCTGCTCTGGATTATTTTTTACTACCACAGAGCAAAAAATACAAACACTGCGGTTCAAACCCCAGCACACACAGCAAACCATGATGACTCCAAAAACACCAGCCACAGCAAACAAGGCCTACACACACATCACTAATTATCATCCCCATGGCTTCACTCATCCCAGTGCAGCGTGGCCCCGACAGCCCCCTGCTGCCCTGGCAACATGCCCGGACCCTCACCACACCCACCACAAGCCACTACATACTGCACCGGCCACCAGCAACCAGCAATCAGCACAAATTCGAGATTTATTCAGAGCACTGTTGCATGTCACCAGCTGCAGAAAGACAAGAAGTTCAGCAAGCTGCCTGCAGCAACCTGACAGCAATGGATATCACAGCTATATCAGCTAAGATTACAGACGGGTAAAGTCTTATATTCAAGCCAGAATATAAAACCTTAAATCTGAAAAAATGTAGGACATTATAAAGAAGAATTATTTTAAAAAATACATTTACCTTGACATTTAATTGCAGAGTACAAAGCCAAGAAATTTCAGCTTTAGTCTGGTTAACTTCCTTTCATGTATTAATCCATCCCTACAACACATTCCATTCGGTAAAAAAAGGGAAACAGCGAAGCAATTTCCACTTTGTAATGTTGCCATATAATGTGCAACAGTTTGAGTCTGTTGTTACATTATACATTTCAAAATTCTCCTCACATTCTCTACGGGACACAGTTCAGGACTGCAGGAAGGCCAGTCCAGTATCAGTACCCTCTTCTTCCACAGCATTGCCTTTGTAATATGTGCAGAATGTGGTTTTGAATTGTCTTTCTGAAAAATGCATAGACATTTGAACCAACTCAAAGTGTAAATTATCTTTTGGAGTTGTTGGATGAACAGTATGTAAGATGTCTCTGAGCCCAGAGAAGTTAACAGAGAGAGGTCCAGACATGGTTATCATGGCTTCTTTTTTGCACAGTAAAGTTTTAAGTGGCATTTGTGAAGGCAAGTCTGTATTGTAGTGCATAACAAAGGTTTGCCAAAGTAAACCCATAATCATATTGTTTTATCAGCTATTGAGGAATGTTTCTTGGTGTAGTGCTGTCTGAGGGATTAGAGATCACGAGGGTTCAGCTTAGTCTTGCACATTTGGCCTTTAGACACTGAAATTCCTCCAGATTCCTTTAAGTATTTAATGATATGCACTATAGAGGGTGAAATATGCAAATTTCTTCCCATCTTTCTTTGAAGAATATTGTTTTCAAACATGTCACTGTTTACCTAAGCCAGTACTACATCATTCATTCATTCAGCTTCCTGGCCAATCACAAGTTACTACTCAACTTTAAAAGGAAGCAATTTGTTTCTGCTCTATTGTTTGCAGGAGCAGACGCTCTGCTCATGCTGTCGATCTACATTTACATTTACATTTGAGGCATTTAGCAGATGCTTTTATCTAAAGCGACTTACAATTGGGAGTTAGGTGCCTTGCTCAAGGGCACTTCAGTTGTGACCTGCCCGGGGATCGAACCGGCGACTTTCAGGTCACCATCTATCTGGTAGTATCTGTTCTAGACTGAATGCTGCAGACCTGGGCTGGGGATGCTGCCTACATTAAAAATGAGTTTTTATAGCAGAAATCATTTTTTCACACATTTGTTGACAAACTGGAGCAGTACCAGTGCTAGGCATCTGGGTGCCCTAAGCACAAATGCTTTGTGTGCCCCCATCCTGACTCCGCTCACCACTCTCTCCATCCATCACAGGTAGGGCCATTTTTCGGCGGGCAGATGCACGTGTGAATGAAGAATTTTTGCTCAAACCGTATTCTTGTTCCTCCCAGGGTGGGGGGGAGGTTTTAGGTGGTGCTCCCCTCCCCAAATGAGGACCCATGCACAGTTCGTTGTCCACAAATTGTGAGCGCCTGCCCTGAACTGGAGATCCTCTGCCCATGTTTGCTTCTAAAACTTTTTTATGGATACCTATTTTTTACCAAATCATGTTCATAATCACCTGTTGACATCTTAATTACTTAAATACTCAGGTTTATCATTACTAGCCCTAAACTGCCACATCTCAACTTGTTTTGGAATGAGTTGCAGGCCTGAAATGTGGGAATGAATGTATATGAACAAATTATCCCTAGAATGCTAACAATTTTTGTCATGTGATTTTCATTGTGTTGGTGCTGTCTGAATTGCACCATGCAGGAAGACTGTGCCTTTACCAGACAGGGCTCACATGTCCTAGGAATGGGTGGACCAAAGACCAAGTTCCCAGCTGCATTGTTTTTTTTTTTATTATTACCTGATTTTCCAATACTTTTTCTGCTTTTTTATAGGGTCATCTGTGGTACCTTTTTATTTTATGTGATGCTGTATGTTGTAAAATTAAAGAAGAGTTCCAAAACTTGTCATACAGTGTTGTACTTTTAGAATAAATTGATGAAAACTATATTTTATCTGGAATTTTATGTCGGCTAAAATATACCCAATGTTAGTGATGGTGTTACTAATTTTAACGTTAGTGTTCTAGGGTTAAATCTTAAGTCAACAGTCAATAGATAAAAGTCAATGTGTATACATACACCTAGTAATTCACAACTATATTTGGATTCTCTCTCTCTCTCTCTCTCTCTCTCTCTCTCTCTCTCTCTGTTTCGCTTATCTCTCTAAAGGCAAACACACAAATACACACATATGAGTAAAGCACATAGTAAACCACATTGATGACCCTGATGACAATAAAGGTAATGACTGTAGCTAACATCTGATCATTGAACAATATCTCATGTCTTTATACCTCCCCACCTCCTCTGCTCTATCTGTCTGACCCTGATCGACAGTAATCAGATCGGGAAATAAAACCCCTCCTAGCACGTCACACTGTGAGCGTCAGACAAATCCCCCCCTCCCCACCCCTCCGTCATTTAATCCTTGTTATCCAGCTCTAGCCCCGCCAAGGTTGACTCATCCCACTTTCCTCCACCTCATCCATCCGGAGTGCCGGATAACTTCTTCCCCCCGGCCCAGAGCAGCAGACGGATGATAAGACTGGAATCATCACCGTCTCCATGAGGACGCTAACTATTGATTTGGTTTATTTATATTTGATTGTATTTATCTTTGGTAGGGTTGAAATGTTGAAAGCATGATGACCACAAAACATTAGAGATTATTATCAGAAATTATTACAATCACTACTCTAATGGCTACTTTCTTGCAGCATCTAGAACAGAAGCAGTGCATTTTGTATAGTGGTCATTCTTTAGTTGATAAGGCTATTTGAGAGTGTCATAAAACATACAAAACCCAGGTGATGTAGGATAAAACCCTCATAATATTATTCATATCAAAACTCTTTTGTTTGCAGTGTTTATCAGAATGTTTGGTACCATTTTACCCCACATGTGCAGTAGACAATGAGCCTAGACATGTTTAGACATCAAATTGTGCTTCTTTGTTTGAGCTGTTAAGACTAACATTGTCAACAAACACTTGTTACTTACTATGAAATACAAATTTTAATAAAAAAGGAATAAGTCATTCTGTGTCCTAAACTACTTTTTCTAGCCTGTGAGACTTTTTAAGATCTGGACGGTATTCCATAAAGCAGGACTTCTTAGTTAAGCCTGAACTTAAGCCCAAAGTCAGTCCTGTTCAATGAGAAAAGAGCAGCAGGGTTAAGCAGAAATCCAGCTTTGTGGAATACACCCCTGGATACAGTTTGAGAAAAATTGGTGATGTATTTTGAATGAATGGACCAATTACAAAAAAATCATATAGAATGAAAACACAATGAAGATGTTAAACATGATATTAACATGAGATATAAGCATGAAAATGTAATTTGAGTCTTGGGTTTGAGTCCCCATTTGAGCAGAGTTTCCATGTTCTCCCCGTGTCTGCGTGGGTTTCCTCCAAGGGACTCCGGTTCCCTCCCACAGTCCAAAAACATGGAGATCAGGTGAATTGGCTACTCTAAATGCCCCTGGTGGTGAGAATGAATGTGTATATCTTTGTGCATGAATGTATGTGGTTTTGCCCAGATATGGTTGGTACTCTGTACTGGTTGATCCCACCCAAGTGCTCCATGCAGTCCTCCAGGTGGATGGTCGCTCCCAGTTGAGAGTTGAGTGTTGTGTGGTTGAGTTCTAAGTGTGTAATGGAGTGTGTTAATTGTAAAGCGGCCTTGGGTTTGAGAAAGGCGCGATATGAGTGTAACATTCATTCATTCATTGTGTGTTTCTTCATTGAAGCATTTGAATCAGTCACTACTAGCCTCCTATTTAAATCTGGTGACCATTTTAAGTGGGTCAGGAGTATTTGGTCTTAATTGGAGTAATGCTTACTACCAGAATACTGGTTAGCACATGCACATTTGTTGGCCATTTTGAATGGAGGAGTACATAGCATAGCAAACAAGTTAGCATATTGAAATCATCCATATATCACAATCAGCCATCAGCTTAACCACTTAATCCAGTTCAGGATCACCAAACGTCCCCCTTTATTGGGCATTCCAATATTTCAGCCATTGCTAGGACAAGATGCCAATTCATTGCTGGGCACATACACAAAAATACACACACCAGGACATTTAGAATAACCAATTACCTCCATGTTTTTGCTACCTAACAAGCCAATGTACCAACCCACATTCAGACCAAAATAGTATAAACTGTCCACTTAGAAAAATCTATCTATGATGGCCATATGATCCATCTTTCATTTTGACCACTTAATCCTGGTTAGGGTCGTGGAGAGTTCATGTACCGCTTCAATGGGTGCCAGGCAGGGCTTTCAACTACAATAGCTACAGCCAGGATGCCAGTCTATCACTAACCTCACATACAATCACCAGGGCAGTAACCAATTCAAATGAACTCCATGTTTTTGAGCCCTGGAGGAAACCCTCACAGACATGGGAAAACCATGGAAACTCCAATTAAATTGGACTCAAACCCATGCGCTGAGAGGTCAGCATGTTAACCAACACGCCAATGTGCCATCCCGCACAGGGGCGGATTTAACCAACACACAAACCACGCAATTGCTTGGGGCCCCGGAGATCAGGAGGCCCCCTGCTGGCCAAAAGAGGTTGGCAAGAAAAGACAGTTTTGGTTCTCTGCTGATTTTTCTGTCAAAAAACAGTGTCACGCTATATTACAAAGAGATCGGTTGAGCACTAGGACCCAGCACAAACAGCCACTCAGTCAGAATTATTATTCTTTAGTCGGGCTTATTTCTCTTTAGACCGCCCACAAGCTCATGGCTCTGTTCTTGCTAACATGTGATTGGCGGTCACTCCATCAGCGTCTGGACTTTCAAACCATCCATCCATCCATTATCACACTCGCTTAATCCATATCAGGGTCGCTGTTTAGATTTGGCATGTAGGCCGTGTTCACCTGCTTCTCTCTCTCTCTCTCCCTCTCTCTCGCTGTCTCTCTCTCTCTCTCTTTGCACGCACATCTACCAGTCTGTGATAAGCCATCCATTTACGTTCCTTCTAAGTTTAACTATCAATATAATTCAGAATTTCTGCTTATTTTTTCTCAAAAAGGTACAATTATGTGTAAATGAGGTCTATTGACATACAGTCCTAACATAAGTGTAAAATTAGTGTTAATGAATTGGAGTGAAGTTGATTATCAAGGTGCAACACAGAATTGGGTGATAATTTTATATTACACGATTTTAACAGTTTATTAATATTTAATAATTAATATTTAATTAATGGTTAATATTATTTTAGAATAATAATAATATTTTTATAGCTATTATTAGTATATTATTAATAGTAAATAGTAATTTCTAATAAAATATTATGAATAATAATGTTTAAGTAATGTTTAAAATGTATGTATAATAATTAATATTTATTAATAATCAATATTAATAATTTAATTTATGTTTAAGCCTGTACCGCACCATAACCATAAAAAAGAATCAGAATCAGTTTGATCAGGGCCCCCAGACATGACATTGCTTGGGACCCCAGAACTTCTAAATCTGCCCCTGATCCCACATTCAGATCAAAATAGTCCAAACATATGATGTGATATGACGCTGACAAACAACCTAAAAAATGTGAATACCTATGGAATTTACATATCACATATACAAGACTTTGTTGAAGTAACAGTATGTGATTTATGATCTTTTATGATCTATGATCAATTCACTGAATGGAGCAATCCAATGAAAGAATCCCATATGGCCCATATCTCTGTGGCTATTTCACTTACCATTTGATTGATATATATTTTCAACATGTAGGCCGACGCAATAGATTTGGTCCTACTTTGCCAGGTAATCACACCATAGTCCTCCGTAAGAGAAAGCATAAAACGTAATAGAATTTTCCAAAAAATAATGATTTCAGTGCCTGAGAAGTAAGGAGCTATATTCACTGCTGTCTTAGTGGATCCCATTAGGAGGTCACAGTTGGCCATTTCTAGATTAATGACGACTTCTGAAGATTTATGAAAGGTTTGAGGAAAAAGCCAGTCAAATGAAATCAATACTCTGCTGACTTTTATTGGAAGGATGAAATCTCATGGCGTGATGTTGAGGGTCACCTGGTCTTGATCACTAGGTGGCGCTCATCATCCTCTCTGATTCAGCTGCCCTTCACCTCAAACAACACAGAGCGCTGAAAAGATAAAACACAAGACAGACAGTCAGTTTATGACATGTATCCTCACAATGCTGTTATTGTGCTGTCAAACAATCTCCAGAAGAGCGAGAGATGAAGCATGGGGGGCATGTCGGGTAGAGAAGAAGAGATGGACGAGCTAGAAAAAGACAAGTGCATCTTTCAAATTGCTCAATTAATAGTTTCAAAGAAGAGGGAAATGGCCATGAAAGTAGAAAAACCGCAGAACACTTGTCGCATTGCTCAGTCAACATTACGTAAATATCCTTGAGGCTTTGTGGCCATGTTCTTATTCTGCCTCCACCGAGAATCCACTGAATGGGACCATTGAGGACTTCACTGTCTTCTATGAATGAGGAACACTTGTTGTTCACATGATGCGTGTCTCATTCAGCAATTAGGCTATTCTGTCCCTCCATAAGTGCACTTTATTGCCCTACATTCATCTGTCAGAGAGAAAAACACAGATTGATACAGTGGCCAGTTGAAATTATGAGGCCAACTAGCTGCAGGCGAGAAACCGTCATTGTCACAATTGTGACTAAAGATGAGCCGAATTTTATTTTTCATCAGAAGAAGATTCTTTTAGTCAGTGTGGTCCTGTCAGTTACGTCTCAGTTGCCTGGGTGATGACTGGGCGGTTTGGCTTTGTCTGAGCCCCTTCGTGTGGCGGACACGCTAGAACACTCTCCCAAACCACACGGTGACCACAGTCTTCAAGCATGGCTGCAAAGCTCGCTGAGTGAGGGGTAGTTAAGCATCAGACAGACTACTTGTGTAAGTGATGATGGGAAATGGATCTAGGTAGCTTCACTTCAGACACGCTTCATATACTTGCAGGAAAGGGATGTCATCAACATGAGCAAGCATGAAAATATCACATGAGCCCACACAACCAAACCACGGTGAACTTCTTTGCTTCATTGGATCAGTTGCCACTTGTCAAATATCTGTATCTCTAGCTGCGGCTTACAGCATTTGGTCATGATGGGAGGAAAGCTCAGCCAGTATACAAATTAGCACATTTAGCTTAGTGTCTAATGGCAGTAGTCTACGCCATCTAAATAGTGGGAATAATTATCCTTAGGCTTGCAAGACATTGTGGCATGGACTCTTTTAGGTGACAGAAGGTACAGACACTCATGCCCTTTCCAACTGTGGCGCATCAATTGCTCTGTACTATTCACCAGATTCCCCTTTGGCATCATTGACCTGTAGGGTACCACTGATTTGCCATTGGGAGGCACTCAATGTACGAAAAGTCCATTCTCAGTACACCTTCACTACAGCAGCTCTAGAAAATCCCACAAAGTTAGCAGTTAGTCTTTGAGGAGCAAAGATGGCCACTTTGTCAACAAATGTGTGAGAAAATTATTTAAATGTTTAAAAACAATGTTCCTCAAAGATTGGAAGAAATTTGAATTTTCCCTCTACAGTACATAATATCTTTAAACAATTCAAAGAATCTGGAGGAATTTCATTGTATAAGGAGCATGAGTGTATGATCTCTGATCCCTCAGATTGCACTGAACCATCATTTATCAATAACTTATATAACCATATGAACATGGGACTACTTTAGCAAACCTTTGTCAAGAAACAACAATACATTCACAAATGCCACTTTACTGTGCAAAAATAAGCCTGTAAGCAATAATGATAATAAGCAATGTTAACCATGTCTGGAGGTGGTGTCGACTTCTCTGGGCTCATAGGCATCTGGGATGGACCATCACAATGACTCGGTATTTCAGAAGACATGAACCCCATGTGCTCAAGGCCAAAGACGATAAGGACCATTCAGACTGTCATCAGCAACAATTCCAAAAGTCAGGGTCTTACATGATTTTTGGACATGGGTTTGTTTCAGTAACCTTAGAAAAAGTTGTAGCAGCAGTAATGCAGAAAAAACATTGGGATTTTAGAGCAACATGTGCTGTCTTCAAGACATTGATGCCTTGTTTTATCAACAAGACAATGCAAAACCACATGCTGCACACATTACAAAGGCATGGCTTTGGAAGAAAAAGGTATGGACATTGGACTGGCTTTCTTGCAGCCCTGATCTGTCCTAAATACAAATCATTTTAAAACTAAGAATGAAATGACAACCCTGCACTGTTGCACACCTTAAGACCTGGTTGCAAGAAGAATGGGACAAATTAACACCTGACACATTTCATCACTTGGTATCTTCGTTGCCAAAAGGTCTGTTAAGTGTTGTAAGAAGGAATTGGCAACATTCCAAAAAGGTAAATGCTTTACTGTGCCAACATTTTTGGAATGTAGGAATGGATGTAAGGAACAATGCATTTTTACCTGATTTGGGGTTGTAGAACTATACATTTAAACCTAATATTTTTTAGTAACATTTACTTTTAACAATATGTTCTGGGCTTCCTATGTCTTTTAGCTGTGGACACATTAATATGAGATTTAAATTAATATTAATATTCAGTATGGCCCATCACAGAGGCCTGTCAGTCTAACTCAGTCCAATCCCAATGCCCATGCTCTGTATTACCTGAGATCAGACTCCAGGTCATATCTAAATTATTCCATTTACGATTGCGGCTCTGTCTCATGAGCGTGCGGCTGGTCGGCTGCATTAATAAGCAGGACTAGGCCTGAGCCCCTGAAGAGTTCACTCTTCTCCTGGTTAGGCATACTGATTATGAGGAGATCAACACAGATTGGTTTCACCTCACAGCTGTGAACAAATCCAGAAAGCCCAGATAATGTGTCACTCACTGTCAGAATAGAATAGAATAGAATAGAATAGAATAGAATAGCAGGAAAGCTCTTTAATTGAGAAGTGTTCAAATCAATCTCATTCCAGGATGAGTTGGTAATACAATTTTAAAAATGGCTTTATCAAGAAAGAAGTTATAAAAGTGAAGAAGGCTGTAAACTCAGGCAAGCTTGACATTTTCTATGTTGGATTGATAAAAAAATTATAAAAATGTATATAGCTGAAATGACAACAAAAGCCCTAATTGTGACATATCATCAGACAGTGTGCTCTGATGACATATGAATAATGTAGACTATGGTATTCATATTAGTGACATTTCACTATTATAATGTGCATAATGTAGTCAGGTCTGTCATTAACAAATAATACATATGTATTGATCGCATAATTAATATTTCAGTAGCCAATAATCACTCAAACACAAACAACTGGATGTTTTGCTCTGGTGATGTGATGCTTTCTGACTCCACTGGTTAGTGAGAATCACCTAGCATTGTTTATGATTTTTTAAAATCTAGTTCTATGCAACAGCTCTAGATAATCTCTGTAAGGTCAGCCATTAAAACAACGTCATTTTGAGTGTTTTAATGTATTACTTGTTTACTGCATTTACTAGTTACAGATTTTTTTTTTTCGTGAGGGTGATGATAGGAACCAGGTGTTATGATGTTGGTAATGCAAATACACCTAATTATTTATTATGCAAAATGACCAGTAAACCTACACATTTTATGAAAATGCCATTTGTTCTTTACATTGTGTGAAAACTGGAGCAAAATAAAAGTTTAAAACGTGAAAAATATACAGTATATTGTTCCAACGATTTCCAGTAATAGTTAAGAAGGCTTTTTTTTTCCTTTTTCCTGAAAAGTTACCAATTAAAAGATAGATGGTTTCATTCAGACAGTGAAAATATGTAAAACTTACATAAATTGGCAACATAATGGTAAATATAAAAAGTTTTCTTTTAGAACTATGTTGCTTTATATCTCTTAACCAAAGGTGTCAAAAGTATTCACATTCATTACTCAGGTAGAAGTATAGATACTAGAGTTTACAAAGACTTTTATAGAAGTTGAAGTACTATCAACTTAAACTTTTTACTCAAGTAAAAGTACTGGTTTCAAAACTACTTAAAGTATAAAAGTAAAAGTAATGTAAGGAAAACAAATGCCAAAACTTAGGCTGTGCCACAGGGATTATATAGTGCACTACCCCACCCCTACCCCCAAAATATTTTTTTTTCTAAAATCCATAATGATTATAATGTTATATTAAAATGGTAATGTTGAATTTTTTGGGATGTACTGGCTTCCTGTTTCAGCTGCATATATGTCCCTTGAAAATGAAAACATTTTAGTCTTTTCAAATATATTAGTGGACCATATATGTGTAGTACTGAGCTTACAGGAGAGTGACGTGACATGTGACGTTCAGGTGCGATGGATCGCTTACCAATACGGTATCAGAATGGTGTATGTTTATACTTATCATCCCACCACAATCAAATTCACTCTTTCTGGTTGGCACAATTTATCTGGATAGGATGTTTTTTTTTAAATGAAGACAAACCGAAATGAAATACATAGAAATAGTGAGGCTGTTTTAAAATGTAAGGAAAGTACCGATAATTATTTTAAAACAATGTCTCAGACATAAAGCTTCTAAATGAAAATGAAGTATTTTAACGTTAATGTTAATGATTAAATTTAGCAGAAATTTTGTATAATTTTTTAGATGAATGAATGTCTTGATTCATTTGTGGTCATTCCAAGAAAAATGTGGGTGACCGAGGTGCAGTAAAACAGGGAAACAAATCTCTCTTTGACTGTAGCTGTTACAGCCACCCTCCATCCTAAAATACATACACATACACACATGGGCACACACAAGTTCTCCGATCCTACACAATTCTGTGAGCATAAACAGGACGGGAAAGGTTGTCTGCTGCAGCAGGCAGCTACACGACAGATCTACCAATTAGGTGCCTCACAGGACCTTGTTAACCCCCCACCTACTCGCCTCAGCTCAGCCCACTGCTGAGGTGCAAACATGGCATACTGGCTGGGAGGAAGAGGGCAGTCATATACACATACACTGCAACCACAGAACAATGTCGTCTTTGCCTTGAACAGTAACTGGACCTGCACAGAAGACCAGAACCTAAAAGCAAAGCAAAAGCACACGTACAGAGACTCATAATAACATTCTTAATAGAAGAAAGAAATACTGAGAAAAGGCTTGTTTGAGCAGAAGGTCAGTTGTGGTGTCATTATCTGCTGGCTACAATGATGGTCAGTACATTAATCAATAGACCTACCCTGCAGCAACTAACATATGTGACCCCGCCAGGGAAAACCAGGCCAAAGTCTTTATTTTTTTTTATTTTATTTTTTTTTAAACAACTTTTTTGTGAATTTGTTTTGTTTTTGATCAAAATATGTACAAACCGGATTCCAAAAAAGTTGGGACACTAAACAAATTGTGAATAAAAACTGAATGCAATGATGTGGAG
>BRDA01054534.1:36213-47641 GCA_036984385.1 Crenuchus spilurus | reverse complement strand
TTAACATTTATATATATATATTCCAAGTTAATCGTCCATTGTCGTGTCAAAACGAGTTTTATAACGTTACGTGTGTTGTAATACCCACTGTGGTCTCAAGTTTTCTCCTGTTTAACAACCACGTACAGAACGACCACGTAGACACTGGTTCTGTCGTTCAGAAACACAGATTTATAATAACTCGGTGAAACCCCACAAAACCTCCTCGCTCAGTCCTCAAGGAGGCTCAATAATATTTAGACACAAAGACTTGCTGTCTTGGTCACAGATGCACCAGCAAGACATGCACCAACAATTTGTCCTCTTTTGAACTCTGGTGTCACCCATAATGTTGTGTGCATTGCAATATTTTGAGCAAAACTGTGCTGTTACCTGCTAATTGAACCTTATATATATATATTTACAATTTAGAGAATTTATTTATTTATTTATTCAGTCAGTCACATCTTCAGATGGACTTTCTTTCACGTCATTCTTACAGAATGTTACAAATAAACAATCATCAGTACTTAACTTGCCATGTCCTAAATTAGAGTTTACAATTGTTTAAAGATTAAGTGGACTCACTAAAGGTTTCTCCAAACAAATATCAAGATTTAACCTCAGTAACCTAATCTTAAGGCAGTAATGTGTCCTCTCGAAGTGGGATGTAGGGGCTTCATTGGGTCCTCAACTGTTCGCCTGCTCCGTGACTTGGGATTCACAGGAGCAGGGTGTCACAAAGCCATCAAAGAACTGGCTGAGGAGGCAGAGAAGGGCAGCTTCTGGCTGTGGTTAAAGAGGAACCATAGGAGTTGGGGCCCAAATAACACCTAGGGCATCAGTAGGTGGTGGCAGGGAGAGATCCCTGCCATCGCTCCGCCACCAGGAGATGTACTGGGGTTAAAGGAGTGACACATCTATGACTGGTGGTCCTGAGCTGATGACCCATCTATGCCCAGGAATGTTTAGAGGAGCACACTTGCAAGGCACTGGAAGAGGTGCGTCAGGCAGTAATGCCCAGCAGGTAGTACATCAGCTTGTATCTTCATAAGAAATGTAAACTTAAACCTAACCTCAGTAACCTAATCCTAAACGTAACTGTAAAGCTCAGTAATGTAATCTTAAACCTATCCCCAACAACCTAATCCTAAACTTAACTCTAAAGCTCAGAAATGTAAACTTAAACCTAACCTTAGCAACCTAATCCTAAACTTAACTCTAATTCTCAGAAATGTAAACTTAAACCTAACCTCAGTAACCTAATCCTAGATCTAATCCTAAACTTAACTCTAAAGCTCAGAAATGTAAGCTTAAACATAACGTCAATAACCTAATCCTAGATCTAATCCTAAACTTACCTCTGAAGCTCAGAAATGTAAACTTAAACCAAACCTCAGTAACCTAATCATAAACTTAATTCTAAAGCTCAGTAATGTAAACATAAACCTAAACTCAGTAACCTAATTCGAAACACAATCCTAAACTTAACTCTAAAGCTCAGTATTGTTAACTTAAACCTAACCTCAGTAACCTAATCCTAAACTTAACTCTAAAGCTCAGAAATGTAAACTTAAACCTAACCCCAACAACCTAATCCTAAACTTAACTCTAAAGCTCAGAAATGTAAACTTAAACCTAACCTCAAAAAAATAATCCTAAACTTAACTTAAAACTAAGTAATACATACTTAAACCTAACTTCAAAAAGGCTGCACAGAGAGTCACTGACTGTAATGTTCTCCTTTGTGGATACTAACATGAAAGATCAGTCTCCACAGAGTGACTCAGTCAAAGATTCATTCAAATGAGCAGTTCACCTCAGCAGGTTATGATGTTGTATGTGGCATCACTGTAACTGGCCACAATGGCTGTCAAGAGGCATTTGTGTGATGACTCTGTTCCTGAAAATATTCAGTAGAAGTGTGCCAAGTATCCTCACCTGTAACATTTGAGAGATGTTGGACTGGAGACCCAGCAGATAAAACAGTTTAAGGAGTGATGCAGTCTTTCCTGATCCTGGACAGAGAAAATGAGTCAGGCTAACATTTGTTCATGCTTACAAATAGCCTAGTCAACACTGCCACCTAGTGATGAGAAACTGGGAAACAGCAATATATCCACTAACAGCTGAGTCGATGTCCTGCTAATCCTGCATACAGGACAGTAAATGATGTAAAAAAATATGTATCTGATCATAGATGTTTTGGAGTGGTAGAGAGAGATAGAGGGACACACAGAGAGAAAGATTCAGGTGTATCTTCACTGACTTAGCTGTGTGATCACACACATACTCACTCTACACAGTACACACACACACACATGCACTCTTCCCCAGCATTGCCTTTCTGAGCTCCTCGGACCCTCAGGCCTACCCTGCTAAAGAGAAGTAATTTAGCTTATCTTATCCCTCCGACCTCACAGCTGCTTTTTGATTCTGGCTCGTCTTCTCCTGGCTCCTGCGCTCCTCATTTAGCCCAACAAAGATCGTCCTCGGAGATTGACCTTGCTTTCGCCCGCGGGGGCCCCGGACCCTCACGCCAGTAACTAGATAACACACTTTATCAGCGAGAGGGAAATCATTGGGTTGAGCGCAGCGCTGATAGTAGCATCAATCCCGGCCTGACACAGCCTGGGTCAACCATTTATCTCCCACAATGCCCCGGGGCCATGCACACGCCAGCCTGCCTCGCTACATCCTTTCTTTAATAACCTTGGCCATGTTACTTTTTCTCCACTGCACTTTACTCTCTAATCTGCTACAGAGAGAGAGAGAGAGAGAGACAGAGAGAAAGAGAGAGAGAGAGTAATGAAGGCTTCTTCATCTCCGGTTCTTTGTAAACACACACACACAAATTCATATAAACACGTGTGTTGGTGTTACTATATGAAATGAAGACCACCATCATTTTTTCGTGAATTTTGTATTACTGTAGCTGCTGTACCTACACCTAAACCTAACCCTAACCTTAACTTTACCCTCAGTAATCTAATCCTAATCTCTATAACTCAATCTTAAATCTAATCATAAACGTAACCTCATTAACCTAAACCAAAACTTAACTCTAAAATTAAAAGATCAGCAACCTAATCCTAAACCTAATGTCCATAATCTAATCTTAAATCTAATCATGATTTTAACCTCATTAACTTAAACTCTAAGCTTAAGATGAGTAACTTAATCCTAAACCTAACCCTAAATTTGAAATGAATAACCTAATCCTAAATCTTAATCTAAATTTGAAACCAATAAAATAATCCTAAGCCTATCTGTAAACTTATCATTAAACTAACTCTAACTCTAACTCTAAACTTAAGATCAGTAAAGTAAAACTAGACCTAACTGTGAACTTAACCTCAGTAATCTAACTCTAAACCTAACTCTAAACCTAAGTTCAGTAACCTAACCCAAAAATTTTAATTGGTTACCTAATCCTAAACCTAACACTAACTTTAGTAATCTAAACCTATATCTAAACTTAATCTCAATAAGTCTAAACCTAAGGAAGTACTTGCTGTGTAAAAGCAGGTGAATCAGTGTGTTGTGAGTGATACAGAGAGGTGTCCTCACTGTCACTGATGATTCTGCTCTGTCAGTATGAGGACCTCACAGACTTAAACACACACACACACACACACACACACACACACACACACACACACACACAAAGTGTACTAACACTGTGTTGATGTGTACGTTTTGAATGTAGAAATGATGTGCACACTTACAAGAAAGAATACAACTACAAAAAGTGTTTTTCAGCATGTGATCACCAAAATTAGAATAAATTCAAATTAGATCACTAATTTTCAACTTCAACGCTCGAGTGGGCAATGACAGTGTGACCTGGAGAGGCATGATTGGGAAGAACGGCCTCCCCAATCTGAACCTGAGCGGTGTTCAGTTCAGGATTTTTGTGCTCGTTACAGTTTATCCATAATTAACACCATGTTCAAGCACAAGGGTGTCCATAAGTGCATGTAGCACCAGGACAGCCTAGGGCAAAGGTCAATGATTGACTTTATAATCATATTGTTGGACATACGGCCATGTGTCTTGGACACTCGGGTGAAGAGATGGGCAGAGCTGTCAACCGATCACCGCCTGGTGTTGGATGCCAGACATACCTGGCAGGCCCAAACGTGTAGTGAGGATTTGCTGGGAACGTTTGGCAGAGGAACCTGTCAGACAGATTTTCAACTCCCACATCCGGCAGAGGTTCAACCACATTCCGTGGGAGGCAGGGGACATAGGGTCTGAATAAGCTGTGTTTCGGGCTTCCATTGTTGAGGCAGCTGATCGGAGCTGTGGCCGCAAGGTGGTTGGTGCTTATCGGGGTGGCAACCCCCGTACCCGGTGGTGGACACCCCGGGAGAGGGAGGCTGTCAAACTCACAAAAGAGTCCTACTTTGCCTGGTTGTCTTGTGGGACTCCAGAGGTAGCCGACGAGTACCAAAGGGCCAAGCGAGCTGCAGCTTTGGCTGTTGCTGAGGCAAAAACACGGATGTTGGAGGAGTTTGGTGAGGCCATGGAAAATGACTATCGGACGGCTCCTCGAAGATTCTGGCAAATGGTCAAGCAGCTCAGGAGGGGGAAACAGTTTACAGTGCTGGTGGAGAGTTGTTGACCTCGACTGGGGACATCATTGGCTGTTGGAAGGAATACTTTGAGGACCTTCTCAATCCCACCTGCATGTCTTCAAGAGAAGAAGCACACTCTGGGGACCTTGGGGGTAACTCATTCATCACTCAGGCTGAAGTGTCCAAGGTAGTCAAAAAACTCCTCGGTGGCAAGGCAACAGGGGACCGGAGGGTGTGTTCCAACTACAGGGGAATCACACTTCTCAGCCTCCCCGATAAAGTCTATTCAGGGATACTGGAGAAGAAAGTCCAACTGATAGTCGAATCTCGGATTCAAGAGAAACAGTGTGGGTTCCATCCCGGTCGTGGAACACTAGATCAGCTCTTTACCCTTGATAGGGTCCTAGGGGATAGGGTTCATGGGACTTTGCTCAACCAATCTACATGTGCTTTGTGGATTTGGAGAATGCATTCCACTGTGTCCCTTGAGGTATCCTGTGGGGGGTGCTCTGTGAGTATGGGATATGGGGCTCTTTGCTAAGGGCTATTCATTCCCTATACAAGCAAAGTAGGAGCTTGGTCCACATTGCTAGCAGTAAGTCAGACTGGTTCCCAGTTGAGGTTGGACTCTGGCCAGGGCTGCCCTTTGTCACTGATTCTGTTCATAATTTTTATGGATAGAATTTCTCAGCGTAGCCAAGTGGTGGAAGGTGTCCAGTTTGGTGACCTCAGGATTCCATGTCTGCTTTTTGCAGATGATGTGGTCCTGCTGGCTTCATCAGAACAGGACCTCCAGCTCTCACTGGACCAGTTTGCAGCTGAGTGTGAAGCAGCCGGGATGAGAATCAGTACCTCCAAATCCGAGACCATAGTATTCAGCCAGAAAAAGGTGGATTGCTCTCTCCAGGTTGGGAGGGTGTCCTTGCCTCAAGTGGAGGAGTTTAAGTATCTCGGGGTCTTGTTCACGAGTGAGGGTAAGAGGGAGCGGGAGATCGACAGGTTAAGCAGCTACAGTAATACGGGCTCTGTGCTGGTCTGTCTTGGTGAAGAGAGAGCTGAGTCAGAAGCTCTAAGAGAAGACCAGAAAAAACACATACTATATTGTGCAGTGGAGTGATTTACATTGTGCATTGTGCAGTGAACTACACTGTATTGCAACATTCCATAATATAGTGCAATTGAGAGGTGTGAGAAGTTTAGTGCAAAATGCTTTTAGAGTCTATAAGGTAGTCATCAGCTCAGCTGTTCAAGAGTCTAATGGCTGTGGGGAAGAAAGAGTTCTTTAACCTGGTTGTTTTACATTTCATACTTCTGTACCTCCGGCCTGAAGGACAGACTCAATGATACTGCTGTAGAAGTTGCTGAGGATTTTGGGTGACATGCCAAATTTCCTCAGCCTCCTCAGGAAATACAGCTGCTGCTGAGCCCTCTTTAGCACCTGTGTGGTGTTCATTGTCCAGATGAGGTCATCACTGATGTGGACCCCCAGGTATTTAAAGCTGCTGACCCTTTCCACTTCAAGGTCCCGGATAAATAGTGGCTGATGAGGTCTCCTTTGTTTCCTCATGTCCACTATCATTTCCGTGGTCTTTTCTGTGTTGAGGGCGAGGTCGTTGTCCATACACTATGTCACCAGACTGCTCACCTCCTTCTTGTAGGCTGCCTTGTCTCCGCCAGTGATATGACCTATCAAAGCAGTGTCGTCAGCAAACTTCAGGGTGACGTTGTTGGGGTGGGAGGCGACACAGTCATGGGTGAACAGGGTGTAGAGAATGGGGCTGAGGACACAGCCCTGTGGAGTACCAGTGCTGGTGGTGATGCTGGCTGATGTCCTATTTCCAATCCTGACAGACAGAGGCCTGCCAGTCAGGAAGTTCAAAAGCCAGTCACAGAGAGTTGGGTGTAGTCCGAGAGATAACAGTTTGTGTGTGAGTTTGTGAGGGATGACCATGTTGAAGGCAGAGCTGTAGTCGATGAAGAGTATCCTGACATAGGAGTCCTTATTTTCCAGGTGGGAGAGGGAGACATGAAGGGCAGCAGCAATGGTGTCTGAGGTGGACCTGTTGGCCCGGTAGACATATTGCAGGGGGTCTGTAGTGTTTGGTATGCTGCTCTGAATGTGGGGCAGCAGCAGTCTTTCGAAGCACTTCATAATGATTGGAGTGAGTTCTATTGGCCTATAATCATTCAGGCATGATGGTGGGTTTTTCTTGGGGAGGGGGACAATTGTGGTGGTCTTATAACAGGTGGGAACGATGCATTGTCTGAGGGAAAGGTTGAAAATGGAGGTGAAAACCTCAGCCAGCTCGTAGGCACACACTCTGAGGGCCCGCCCTGGAATGTTGTCAGGCCCAGTAGCTTTCCGGGGTTTGATTCCTCTCAGGGCTTTGTGTACTTGGGCTGTTGAGATGACTGGTGGGGGGGGGGAGTTCAGTGATATGTGTGTGTTTTGTGGCAATGATGGTGGGGGTCAAGGACTCAAAGCGGGTGTAAAACACATTGAGGTCATCTGGAAGGCTGTCTGAGGAGCTGATGGTGTTGTTGGGCCTGGACCTAAAATCTGTGATTTGGTCTAGACTTTGCCACATATGCCTGGGGTCAGCAGTAGAGTAGAATTCCCTCGTCTTCTCTCTGTACTGTGTTTTGGCTGATCGTAAGGCCTTTACCGGTTGGTTTATGTTCCAACCCTCACCTATGGTGTTGAGCTTTGGGTAATGACCGAAAGAATGAGATACAAATACAAGCGGCTGAAATGAGCTTTCTTTGTAAGGTGTCTGTGCTCTCTCAGAGATAGGGTGAAGAGTTTGGACATCTGAGAAGGGCTCAGAGTAAGGCCACTGCTCCTCCTCGTCAAGAGGAGCCAGTTGATGTGGTTTGGGCACCTGGTAAGGATGCCTTCTGGGTGCCTCCCGGGTGAAGTGTTCCGGGCATGTCCAGTTGGGAGGAGACCCCGGAGAAGACCTAGGACACGCTGGAGAGATTATATCTCTCAGCTGGCCTGGGAACGCCTTGGAATACTCTCATATGAGCTGAAAGAGGTGGCTGGAGAGAGGGACATCTGGTCTTTTTTGCTTGGGTTGTTACCCCCGTGACCCAGACATGGATAAGCATAAGATGATGGATGGATGGATGGATGCATGGATAAAATTAGATCACAAAAAAAATTTATGTTGATACAGTTTGAATAGTAAACCAGCTAACAATTTTTAATCAAACGTTTTCTGAACATTACAGTTGTTACAAATTTGGTTATTAGAACATTCAATCTGGTAAGTTTTCTAGAAGTTTCTACATTTTTTAATGTTGCTGCAACATCATGAGGACCTCAGCTAAAATACTGTCCACACCCACAGAGGAAAAACCTCCTTTCAAAACCATTTAGAAACATAAAAATAAGTAATAAACAGCTTATTTATTATAAATCAATTGAGCTGACTTATCTTTACACTGTCTGAACATTGTCCAGCTCCAATAAAATGCTGACTCCTGCTTCTCCTCCACCTTTAGAATGTTTTATATTTCTGCATAAATATTACCTAAAACATAAGATTTTCACACAAGTCCTAAAAGTAGATAAAGAGAATCCAGTTAAACAAATGAGACAAAAATATTACACTTGGTCATTTATTTATTGAGGAAAATATCCAATATGACGTAAGTGTCAAAAGTATGTGAACCTCTAGGATTAGCAGTTAATTTGAAGGTGAAATGGGAGTCAGGTGTTTTCAATCAATGGGATGACAATCAGGTGTGAGGGGGCACCCTGTTTTATTTAGAGAACAGGGGTCTATCAAAGTCTGTACTGCATAACACATGTTTGTGGAAGTGTATCATGG
Source organism: Crenuchus spilurus (assembly GCA_036984385.1). Classification (NCBI taxonomy): domain Eukaryota; kingdom Metazoa; phylum Chordata; class Actinopteri; order Characiformes; family Crenuchidae; genus Crenuchus; species Crenuchus spilurus. Next base: position 39,246 of record BRDA01054534.1, on the reverse strand, counting down.
CACAAACAAATGAGATTTCAGAGGATCTCAGAAAAAGAGTTGTTGATGCTCATCTGGCTGGAAAAGATTACAAAATCATCTCTAAAGAGTTTGGACTCCAACAATCCACAGTCAGACAGATTGTGCACAAATGCAGGAAATTCAAGACCATTGTTACCCTCCCCAGAAGTGGTCGACCAACAAAGATCACTCCAAAAGCAAGGCGTGTAATAGTCAGCGAGGTGACAAAGGACCCCAGGGTAACTTCTAAGAACTGAAGGCCTTGCTCACATTGGCTGATATTAATGTTCATGAATCCACCATCAGGAGAACACTAAACAACAATGGTGTGTATGGCAGGGTTGAAAGCCACTGCGCGCCAAAAAAGAACATTGCTGCTTGTCTGCAGTTTGCTAAAGATCATGTGGACAAGCCAGAAGACTATTAGAAGAAAGGGTTGTAGATGGATGAGACCAAAATAGAACTTACTGGTTTAAATGAAAAGTGTTATGTTTGAAGAAATGAAGACACTGCATTCCATGGTGGTGGTAGTATCGTGGTTTGGGCCTGTTTTAATGCATCTGGGCCAGGACAGCTTGCCATCATTAATGGAACAATGAATTCTGAATTATATCAGAGAATTCTAAAGGAAAATGTCGCCTGTCCATGAACTGAATCTCAAGAGAAGGTGGGTTATGCAGCAAGACAATGACTCTAAGCACACAAGTAATTCTACCAAAGAATGGTTAAAGAATAGTTACCGGAAATGTTTAGTTGCAGTTATTGCTACAAAGGGAGGTCACACCAGATACTGAAAGCAAAGCTAATGCTTTTGCCACTCACAAATTTGTCCTATTGGATCATTTTCCTCAATAAATACATGACCAAGTGTAATATTTTGTCTCATTTGTTTAACTTGGTTCATTTTATATACGTTTTGGACTTCTGATGATGTTTCAGGTCATATTTATGCAGAAATATAGAAAATTCTCACAAACTTTCAAGCACCATTGTAGAATGAGGGAAAGATACACAATTATACACAATGTAAGAACATTACAATGCATTATAATAAGTTTTTTAAAGTTCAGATTAAAGTTACAAGTTAAGCTTAAGTTCATTAAAAAGTGTATTTCTGTTTCTAAGCTAAAAACAGCTTTCTACACACATTAGTACATATCTGCATTAGATTTGTTATGTTCTGGGCATGACCTATCATTCAGACACTCATTACAGCATAAAGGTCACACCAGGTCAACTTTTAGCATAAATGGGCTTTAAACCTTCTCAAAATGCTAAAAACAACCATAAAACTTTCCTCAGTTTGAAGCAGTGTTTAACTGTTTATATGTTACTGTCAGAGCTAAGACATGTCACACAATTCAGTAGTTTGATAATCAGAAACTGACAAACATAGAAGCAGAGAAAATCAGACAGACGGTTTGTTTACACATATATTGAAAGTTTAAATATCATAACAATAAAAGATCATTTTCACAATCTAGTTCAACCAAAACTTCCCCAATAGTATATAAACTTACTTTTTTAACAAATTACACAACTGGGTCATTCCTGGCATTCGGTGTCATTTGAGTCCCCATGAAATAATATAGTATATTTTGTGTAAAAATGGGCTAATACTTATTTGTAAAAGCTTGCCTTACATGATTAAGCCCCTTCTACCATAGAAAACAATTAGGTGTTCTCAGGATGATTTAATTTAAAATAATTACTCTTACTATTTTTAAGCATAAGTAGGCTAAACTGCCATGTCCCCAATCACATTTGCTCAATTTCATTTACACATAAAGTCATAAAAATCTAACAAATTCTAAATTTTTCATTATTGTTGTATAGCCTTATTTATAATATTCCTCACCAAATGTTGTTTTTTGTTATTAATACATTTTAAACACTTAAAGTCTTTAAAATAAATTGTGTCCCTGAGTTGACTGTCCCCCCTATTACTGTGATGGAAAATCTGTCTGGACACACCCCCTGACTCCTTCTATAGTCACATGACTGTCAGGAAGTAGCACACATTTTTGAAGGGAAATCATCTACAAGAAACAGTGTAAGTAGTGTTCTGTAATTAATCTTTTTTAAACGTTTTAGTAGGGTTCACTGGTGCTGTAAAGCATAACATGTCCACTCTGTTATAGTTATTCATAGTAGAAACTGATACATTTTTGTAATTTTGAAAATATAGTAAATAAACATGTTAAAAAATCTTCATTTATGATCACCATGAACTAGCCTGTTGTTAATCAAATGAGCATTAATGCTAACTTTAGCATACAATGTCCCTCCTGTTACTGTCCACCCTGTTACTGTTTTGTCCAGTAACAGGGTGGACACATAGTAATAGGGTGGATATAAGATGAATGGGTGCTTCATCTTATATTCCAGCAAGTATTGGTATTTTTTACTAAATTAACATTAAATTATTAGTAAATATTCTCAAGAAATTCAGTCTGCCCATTTCGGAGGGTCACACCAGCAAGCAACCTTGCATACTGAAGTGCTGTACACTGCAGCTGAACAGTCACCAGTGACTTTCTGCACCATCTCACCTTCCAAGTGGTACGATCCCTCAGCTATCTGGGCCCACCTTAGCCCTGTGTTAGACATGGTGAGGGAAAGATACCCTCTGATCAGTCATCTCCATGTTTTCAGTGATGGCCCATCTACTCAATACAAACAGAAAGGCAACTTTTACCTTCTATCAAATGAGCCTTTCAAGAAAGGCTTCAAAGACATCCGCTGGAACTTCTTTGAGGCCAGCCATGGAAAGGGGGCTCCAGATGGTTTTGGGGCTACCCTTAAAAGATCAGCTGACAAAATTGTTCACCATGGAGGAGACATTCCCAACACAGAGGCCATGTTCCACCAGTTGAGGAACATTGGCACTTCGGTGGAACTTTTCCTTGTGGGAGAAGATGATGTTGACCAGAAAGTGCAGGAAATTATGGATGCGGCCCCTCTTGAACCTATCAAAGGCGTGAAAGACCAGTTGTAGTAGAAGAGGGTGTTCCTTTTCAAGGTGGCTTCACG